>PJEM01002314.1:0-240548 GCA_004023845.1 Helogale parvula | reverse complement strand
TATGAATTTTAAGATAGTTTGTTCTAGCTTTGAGAAGAATGCTGGTGCAACTTTGGTGGGGATTGCCATATGTTTGCATTCATAGGTCTAACAGGAGAGACCTGGCAGGGGACCATGGGGAGAGGAAGGGGGAAAGAGAGCGGGGAAGAGTGAGGGACACAGATCAAGGGAGACTACTGAATACTGGAGACGAACCATGGACTGAAGGGGGAGGGGGGAGGGGGTGATGGTCATGGTGGGGGGCACTTGTGGGGAGAAACATTGGGTGTTATATGGAAACTAATTTGACAATAAACTATTATAAAAAATTTTTAAAAATAAAGTAGATTTATGTATTATAAATTGGGTGGTGGGAATCAGTTATCATGAAAAAATGGATTGCTCTTGAGGGAAGGTTTATAAAGTAAGACAAAGCTAGAATTTTTTTCTGCCCGTGTATATCTCAGAAATACTGATATCCCATTGACAAAATTCATTAAGGCTTTGTCCTCAGCATCCAGTCCTAATTTTCTGTAAGAAGAATATATACAGTTAGTTTTAAAATTTCCTGTGATGGAGGGGCGCCTGGGTGACTCAGTCGGTTGAGTGTCCGACTTCAGCTTAGGTCATGATCTGGTGGTTCATGGGTTCGCACCACATATGGGGCTCACTGCTGTCAGTGTGAAGCCTGCTTCAGATCCTCTGTCCCCTTGTCAGTACCCCCCCCCCCAACTCGTACTTACTCACTCTCTCTCAAAAATAAATTCTTAAGCCATTAAAAAATAATAAAATGAAATAATTTTCCTATGATGCATAACACTACGTGTTAAAATTAAATTCTTGCATTTCTCGCTCATATACTCATCTTTATTACATGTGTTTTAAAATGCTCTTCTTCATGCATTACAGAACGACTGTCACATCCATTTCCTGAAATTATTCTTCTCAAAGTAACATTCACATCACACTTTTTAAGATATATATACTTTTTATTGTTTTTGAGATACAATTGAAATAAAGTGTTTGGAAGTTTAAGGTCTACAAGGTGTTGATTTGATACATTTATATATCACAATATGTTACTAGCTTAGTGGTAGCTAGCACATCTATCATGTCATCTAATTATCATTTCTTCTTTGTGGTGGGAACAGGTAAAATCTAGTCTCTTAGCAACTGTGAAGTTCATGATATCATATCGTTATTTATGATCACCAAGCTGAGCATCAGATCTCCAGAACTTACTTATCTACTAGTTGCATTTCTGTACCCTTAAACAGCATCTCTCTAATTCTCCCACCTCCCAAGCCCTGGTGAGTACTGTTCTGCTCTCTTTTTTTATAAGTTTGGCGTTTTAGATCCCACGTGTAAGTGATATCATACAGTATTTGTCTTTTTCTGCCTCATCTCCCTTGGCATAAAGTCCTTAAAGTCCATCCATGGTGTGGCAAATGCCAGGGTTTCCTTCTTTCTTGTGACCAAGTAATATTCAAAGAATCTATACACCACATCTTCTTTATCCATTAACCCAGTGACAGATGCTTATCTTTTCTGTAACCTATTTTCATTTCTTTTAGATATGTACCCAGAAGTGGGATTGCTAAATACTATGGCATTTCTATTTTTAATTTTTTGAGGACGCTCCCTACTGTCTTCCAAAAGGACTGTACCAATTTACATTCCTCCCCAATGGTTCATAAGGGTTTCCTTTTCTCCACATCTTCACCAACACTTATCTCTTGTCTTTTTGATAATAGCCATTCTAACAGATGTGAAGTGGTATCTCAACAATAGTTTTGATTTGATTAGTGATGCTGAGTATCTTTTCATGTACCTTCTGGTCATTTGGGTATCTTCTTTAGAAAAATACCTATTCTGTTCCTCTGCCAATATTTATTCAAACTGTTTTTTTACTTTTTGTTACTAAGTTGTAGGAGTTCATTACACATTTTCACTCACAGAATAAGATGAACAATAGATTCATTTAAAAATAAATCTTCATATATATATATTAATTTTTAATCAGCTGGTGAAGTTAAAATAAATTTTAAAGCATTTATTTTAAATGAACTCAGTATAACTTTCCTTTGGTCGAGCCTCACTCATGCTCAGGGATTGTGTTTTAGGCCTAAAGATTAAAGACCTGCATAGTCACAGGCAGTGTTTGATTTTATTATGATTTAAGACTTAAGATTATTAAAATGTACTTTTTGTCAATCTGAGTTTCTTTTTCTAAGATATCCTTTACCTCTTTTAGGGGGAAAAAAAAACAGACAGTTACCCTCTATTAAAGTAAAGGATCCGATGAAAGTAATTAAGATTTTATTAAAGAAATTTTAATAAACCAATTACTGCTCATGAATATGGATAATCTCAGGGAAAAGAACCACCCTGTGCCTGAAATAAAAATAAGCTATATTTTAAATATATTTAGTATACATAATTAGTTATTTAAATGTCTTCTCAACTAAACTTACTGTCAAAATTATATTTGGAACAGTAATAATTTTATACTATAAAGCTTTTGAATCCATATAATTAAAAGAAAGATGCTACAAAAATTTTATTAGAGATTTTAATCTCAGAGAAGTTAACATATTTTCAACAGATAAATTGAAATTTGCTAGTGACCATCAACCAAAATACTAAAACATTTTTATGTTACTTTCAGATAAGAATAAATGAGGTAGCTCATATGGATACTAAATATCACTGTGAATTAAGTTTATTCCACAGTTTTTTTTTCACAAATTGAAACATTAGCACTACCTTAGCTAATTCAGAATTATCAAGGAGTTAATACAAGATAATTACCCAAATAAAATGTTAGAGATGAGCCTTCTAATGCTAAATTGACTAATGTCTTTTAGTGATATAATCATTCTCTACTAGCTAAAAGTGGAATTTCTATAGAGTTATATTATCAATGTTTTCATAGAGGTTATATTATCATTGAAATAACATTTTGTATTCTCATTTGGACTTAATAATTGTAACATCTGCTATTTTATTTTTTTACATTCATGTGGCATACGATAGTGCTTAAAAAATGTTCTGTGCTTGGAGCACATGTCATCTTATAAGGGTCTATCATTCAGTTACGAATTCCTGTATTTATTTAGTACCTGATTGGTGAGCACCTACTGCGTGTCAGAGCATGTTCTATGTGTGGTATGTGATCTATACACTACAAACACTCAGATAGGCCCCTTGGTGTCCTGTCATGGCTGGGACCTTGTGGGGAAGAACTATGAGGAAATGGTGGAGATCAAATAATGGGAAATAGGAGTGGATGATAAGGTCTTTGCTAAAAAATAAAATAGGAAGTCTGGGGACACCTGGGTGGCTTAGTCAGTTGAGTGTCAGCTCAGGTCATGATCTCACAGTCTGTGAGTTCAAGCCCCGCATCGCTCTCTGTGCTGACAGCTCAGAGCCTGGAGCCTGCTTCAGATTCTGTGTCTCCCTTTCACTCTACCTTCCCCCACTCATACTGTATCTCCGACTCTCTCTCAAAATTAAATAAATGTTAAAATTTTTTTAATAAAATAAAATAAAATAGGAAGTCAGGTAGCAAGTGCCTGGGAAGCTAGTTTAGACCGATCCAGAAACATTTCGCTGACTTTTTGCACCTTTAAGGTACCATGTGAGCAGAAAGAAAGATCGGCCTTGAAAAGCTCTAGAGAAGAATGTTCCAGGCTGAGATCAGTAAGTCTAAGAGGTCTGAGTTTCAAACGAGCTTGTGTGTTCGGGAAGAAATATGGCCATGATGCCCACAGCAAAATGACTACAGTGACAGCAATGGAAGGGCCCTGAAGACAGGGACATTCTGTTTTGTTCCGTAATGTATCCACAGTATCCAAACAGAACCTGGAACCCAGGTCCTTAATATGCATGGAGTGAATACATGAATGAATGATTCAAGATGAACTTGGAGATTCAGGGAAACGCCTGATCATGAAGCTAGAGTAAGAGGTTTAATTTTATTTTAAGCATAGCAGTATTTTAAGGGGATGCGTGGTAGATTGAATGTTGGCTCTCCAAAGAAGTCCATAACCTAATTCTTAGAGCCTATGAATGTTCTCTTAGAGAGTAAAGGGGCTTTGCAGATGGGACTAAGTTCAGGATCTTGAGATGGGGAAATTATTCCAGATTCCCCAGGTGCGCTCAGTGAGATCACAAGTATCACTGTAACAGGGAGACGAGGAGATTCAGAATTCGAGAAGGGAACGCGATAATGGATGCTGAGGACAGAATGACGCAGGCCTCAGGCCAAGGAGCACAGGCAGTCTTTAGAAGTTCAGAAAGACAAGGCAGTTTTCCCTTAGAGCCTCCAGAAGGAGCACCACCCTGCTAATGCATGTTAGCCTGCACATCTGCAGAATTGTACATAATAAATATGTGTCATTTTAAGCACCATGTCTGTGGCGACTTGTGACAGCAGCAATGAGAGGCTAAGACACTGTTATTCCACATTAAAGAAAGTGGCCATTTAATAAGTTGCCAACATGAAGATGGAAACATTCTTAAAAGGCAGCCACTTAGCGTGCTCACCCTGTTCCGCAGTACATGTACTAAAAAGAAAGTTCATCGTTTATGATCTAAATTAAAATGCACTTTTTATTTGGTTGCAGTATTTACCTGGATTTTCCTTGCTGTATCTTCTGTTCTCTCACAGTAGATGAAAGGGTAAGAGAACAAGTGGATCTAAGTTACGAAAGGGGTAACCAGAAACAAAGTGTGGTAGAGGGGAAAAACTGAGCCCAGAGACAAAAAGAAAGGAGGGGGAGGAGAAGTCTGTCGGGAGTCCAGAGGTGGCAGATCTGGGTGGTTCTGGTTCAGGGTCCCTCATGAGGCTGCATCATCTGAGGCTTAGCTGGACCTGGAGGATCCCCCCCCCCACCCCCGGCCAAAATGGTCTCCGTAGGGCTCTTGGCTGGAGACCTCGGTTCTATGCCACACGGGCCTCTTCAGAGCAGCACTGGAAGGTCTTCCGGCATGACAGCTGGCTTCCCCTCCAACCAGCAAAATCCAAGACAGAGCTTGGAAGCGGCAGCAGTACCTTCTCTGGGACCGAGTCTCCGAAGCCACTCGGTCATCTGGTCACCTCCATATTATGTCAGTCAGAGCAAGTCTCTAAGTCCAGTGCTCACTCCCAGCGAGATGGATTGGGCTCCAGCATTATAAGGAGATGTCAAAAAAGAGAATAACAAAAATGTTAAACCAGCACAGAAGGAAGAGGATGGAGTGAAGAGAAATTTGAGCAGAACAATGATTTCTCATTTCTTTATGGAGAATGCCTAGATGTGTCCCTTTTTCTCCACCAATCTCTCTGCCGTCTGCCAGGACGATGGTTGTGTGTGTGCGTATATGTGTGAGGGTATGTGTATGCGTGATACTGTGAGAGTGTGTGTGTCTGTCTCTAGCAAGACAGCTTTGGAGTTCCTGGCTCTTTCCCACTTTTGACGCCTGCCAGACATATCGACCTTTATCTCAAATGACCCCAGAGACTTCTGGTTCTACACTCAAGCTAGTCTCTGTGTCCAGATAATCTAACCAAAACTCGCTGAATTCCCCCCAGAAGAAACTCTGCCACCTGGCCAAGTCCTTGCCAAAGCAGAGGAGACAGCAGCTGCCCCCCCAAAGATCCACTGCACCCCTCATGGGTCAGGAGGTGCTTGGGGACTGCAGATGGGAATTCATATAGAATTCGGAGGGGGGATCCAGTGCTCTGATAAACTCTCTGGAATGTGAAACACGGATGGAGCCAGTCTGGGGGGTGGAATGAGTGGGAACTCAGAAACTTCTGTCCATGCTCAATGCTGAATCAGTTATGCTTATCAGTGAATTAATGAAGAAGGTAATGGAGAGAAGAGCCCAGTAAAGAGTTATCTTGGATCATCTCCTGTTCCGTCGTTCACTTCTTGTCAGATATCAGATTAGTTAGGCCTTTACTTTTCCTTTGATTTTCCCCCTTTGCACCATTTTCTGTTTGTTAGGAAACAGTAAAGATTGCTTTATTTTCACAGAATGCCTTTAGATTATTTAAAATTCATTGCATGTAAAAATGCAGAAGGCTTTTACTATTTAGGTTTCAGAGGAAACGTATTTTAGAGCAAAACATACCACCCTTAAGGGGAAAAAAATAGTTACAAACAGAGGGGAAGGGCGGCAAACCATAAGAGATTCTTAAATACAGAGAACAAATTGAGGGTTGATGAGGGGGAAGGAGAGGAGAAAATGGGTGATGGGCGTGGAGGAGGGCACTTGTTGGGATGAGCACTGCGTGTTGTAAGTAAGTGATGAACCACGGGAATCTACCCCCAAAACCAAGAGCACACTTTACACTGTATGTTAGCCAACTCGGCAACAAATTATATTTTAAAAATACCACCCATATTTTAAAACATTTATATGCCTCAATTTTCTTGTAGTGGTAATTTCAAATCCGGATTTGAGAATGAAAAAAATTATATTTTCTGGCTGTATGTGTGCATTGTGTACTTAGAAAAATAGACATAAGCCTTATAATGTGATATTTTTTAAGATTATCTTCAGATACTGGGGAAGAAATTAATTTCATTTTAATGTGCTTTTCAAGTCTGAAAACCTAATTGTTTTATGAGAAAAAAAGAATTTTTCACAAGACTGCAAATGAATGTATTTTGATTTTCTAAAATTTTGTAAAATCTTTCTTAATGAAGTGAATAAACAACTTTATATATTATTTAAAGCAAGATAAATTTATGTGAATATATTGCTAGCATTTCAAATCCGTTTGAATCAGAATATATTTTTGAGCACCCTCTGTGTGCCACTGAGCGTTTTGTTGTGTGTGCCCAATCTGTGACACTAATGGCAATGCAAACATGCACACAGAAGTTTATAGAAAATAGTTTATATACTTAAGCAGGTGGGCGAAATCTTTCCATAACGGGCCAGATAATAAATTTGTTTGGCTTTGTGGGCCGTACGGTCTGTGTCACAAATACTCAGCTCTTCCCATGTGGGCCACAGACAGTATGTAAATAAACAGGCAGAGCTATGTTCCAATAAAACTTTATTTACAAAAACAAGCCAGCAGGATTTGCCCTTGACCCAACCCCCTGTGCTGAAGGATTGGTTTATAAATACTGGGTCCCAAAAACATTTTGTTTCCTTTGCATTTACTTCAGTACAATTCCCAGCAGATGTTATTTTGAAAGATAACTGGAAGGATTTGTCTCTTCAGTCACATGTGTATAGAACTGATTTAAAACAGATCCTTCAGTTATTAACCATCAAACATTATCAACCTTCAGATTAGTATTATGAACGCCCTTGGTAAGGTCAACATGTGCCATGAAAGACTAATAAATTTCAGAAATACGTGTGTTCTGTTTGTTCTATTCATAACACAGTAGATAAAATGCAATTTCATCTTAACATTTATTGAAAGTTTATTAAACAAGGAAGTTGGAAGTTGTGTTTCTAAAAATAAATATTTTATTCTTAATGTCTTCAGTGATGATGTATATTTAGATTAGTCTTGAGGGGAAAATACAATCTTTCTTTTTTAATAAAGTAGAATATAATTCTGTTTCTTTTACCTTCATGTGTTCTCTTTTGAATAACAACAAAAAAAACTCTTTAAAAGCATTTTCAGATATTATAAATTATATACAATACTAAACTTACTCCTATTTTAAGATTTCCTTTTTAAAAAATATGTAAGGGGCATCTGAGTGGCTCAGTTAGTTAAGCAACCAACTTCAGCTCAGGTCATGATGTTGTGATTTGTGAGTTCGAGCCCCGCATCAGGCTCTATGCTGACAGCTCAGAGCCTGGAGCCTGCTTTGGATTCTGTGTCTCCCTCTCTCTCTCTGCCTCTCTCCTGCTCATACTCTGTCTCTCTCTCTCAAAAATAAATAAACACTTTAAAATTTTAATAAAAATATTTTAAAGCCTAAAACATTACATCTATCTGAAAACTTCAGCTTTTGCTCTGCCTCCATTAATTTCTGTTCTAGTCTGTCCGCTGCTGATATGCCACCCACTTTCTTCCGCTCCCTCTGGGTCTTCCATGAGCATTGCCTTCTGAGAAAAACTGACAAAGCTGTCACAAGTGACCCTAAATTTAAACTCCTTGTCGAGCCGGTTGTCATCAGACCTGATGCTGGACTCTCATGAGGTCCTGGGTGATGGGGGTGGGTCTAAATGGAGGCCACGTCAATCAAACTGTCCACATGTACGTATTGAGGTCTTGGGTAAAGCAAGGATGTCCTGCTAGTTCATAGCTCTTCCGTCTTGGTTGGATTTTTGGATACTTAGGCCCACTGTATTAAAAGTGAACAGAAGCCAGGTCGGTATCCATAGTTCAAATCAGACCTCAACCTCATTGAGATGGAGCAAAGGAAATGATGTTGCAAGTCTTAAGTCCACTTGTCAGATTTTCACAGCAGCCCTTGAATGGCTCTCACAGATGTTCTAAAATTGAGAGTACGCTCTAGGTCATGGCCTCACACTCTCTTAGTCCATCCTGCCCATGCTGTTAATTTGATTAGGGAGAAGGGTTTTGAGATGAGAAGAAAGAGTGGCCATTCAAAAGCTCTGTCTGTGTGCACCTTGCAGGAGTCCTTTGGAACCTCTCGTCTTGTGACGCCCTCAAAATGCCCATCATCCAGGACACCCTGGCGGTGTTGACCAACGCCGTGATCATCCCGCATTCGGGCTGGGAGAACTCACCACTCCAGGATGATCGGAAGATACAGCTGCATTCCTCACAGGTGCTGCGAAATGCGACCGGTTGTCTGAGGTGAGTGGCCCCCCGCCGCGTCAGGCTGCGGTCACATGCTTTCTGCTTCTGCAGTTTCCATTGCTGTTTTACCAAGGATCCGAGTGGCCCACACAGATGACTGTTGACCTGGGTGAAGGGGATGAGGAGCTAGCCGAAATCATTTCTGATGAGGTACTGAGGAGGGGTAGGCGCCTTCCTCTCTAAGTTTTGTATTTAACATATCTTCTTGGCTTTTGGGCAAAAAATAAACATTTCATTCCAACCAAAAATAATTAATTTTCTTTGATTAAATACAATGGTTCACAGAAATTTCTTTCCCATGCTACTGTATACCGGGCCTATAGAATCACCAGGCAGGCCCGTTGGTGGGGGGAGAGTCTCATGACATATACATAGGGAGCTAATGAAGTGTCGTCACTAGTTATTTTTGGTGTTTATTTTTTAAAAATTTTCTGTGTGACTACCAGAACCCATAATGCTTAGAGATAACTTTTTAATAAAGCCTGTTGTATGAAATGGGTTTTTTTAAATCATAAAAGTAGCAAATATGTTCTAATTCTCCCCCGGTGCATTTTTACAAAAATCATCCCCCATAAATTTCTTGAGAAGTCTTAAAATTGTCTTTTCGATTTTAGCTCTTAGAAAAGAATGTAATAATCAAGATAATAGTTTTTCCAAACTCGGGCGGATGTGCTCCCAAGGATGCTATATTTTGTACCAAAGTTGCAAATCTCTGCCAGATAAACTTAATGATCAGGTGGGGGCATCAGAGCGACCCAGAATACCCAGTCAAATAATCTGTATTTCAGACATAAAATGTACCAGGTTGTTTTAGTTGGGCTGCCTCAAAGCTGTCATTTCTCCCACAACTGATTGGTTTCTAGGAGCAAAAACCAGTCTCTACTGAGAAGGAACAAAATTACCTTGGTGACATTAATAATAATTATCTCATGAATATGTATGACAGTGTTCCGGGCCTCTAGTGTTGAGAGGCGTGGCGTGTTTGTGTAAATGTGCGTGCATAGAGGGGGGCAAAGTGCATCGACCTCCATAAATATTGACATGCGTTTCCAGACAGGAATGGGAAATCCTCTAATGATTTTGCTTTTCCTCAAGGTCACAAAATAATGATCTTTTGACATGATTTCTCTGGCTAAGCTTTACCATAAGCCAAATTTACAGTTCTCCAAAATTCCCTCTTGAGCCATTCATTTTATAACCTCTTACATTCTGTTATCCTTCAGAAATCTTCTGCCCCACCAGAAGAAATATAACTCCTTCCCAAAGCTAAAGCTATAAGCCACTTCCAACTTTTTATACGTGATTTTTCTAGTTCAGTTATTTTCAACTCTTATGGGGAGTTTTTTCCCTACTTAGCATCTTTGACTTGTAGAGAGTGTCATCGTTCCTAATAAATATCATGGAAAACGTGCCTCAGAATCAATTGTAGAAGTATGGTCAGGAAAGACTTGGTTAACTCTGTCAATGAAAATTCTCTCTGAATGATACAGTACATAGATACATAATTCAGCGTATCTATGTATCATAATTACGTAGAGACATAATCCTACATTCAAGACGTTAGACTTTCAGATGTGGACCACCGCCATTAAGAGCATCCTTCAGCACCGTTTGATGAAAAGTCAGGTGAGGAAGCTAGACTACGTAGGTTCACGGGTCCCCTTTGTAAGTCATCTGGCAGAGTGTAGCCTCTGGGATGTGACCTAAAGTAAAATTAGGTCAGATCAGGATCAGATCAGAGAGACCTCCCATCCTTCTGTTCACACATACAGAGGGCTGGCCATGTGCTGCTTACATTGGGTATGGCTGGGAGCAAACACATCATAGGAAGCAAAAATGAGGGACATTTGATTTTGAAAGAATTTCATGTAGTCAAAATGGGGTTCCTTAGTCAAGATGCAGCCAGGTTTAGGGGTTTTACCGCTTTTCTGAGTTTATCATGTCCAAAAATTTCAACTTGGTATTGGAAGAAAATTGCACCAGAAATCACTTGAAAGGGCAAAAGGAAAAAAGAAATTGGGCATTTCTGTTATTGTACTTATAATTAGAAAATTGATGAAATTGAATGAAAAATAAAAATGCTTTATTTAAAAAAAACAGGCAAAACAAAACCCATCAATATATGATAAATACTTAATTTCTCCCTTATTTCATTGAACTCCTGCCTTTCTACAGAAAAAAATAATAATTTATCCTCTTATTTAAATGCATTTGTGAATCATTCCACATGGGTGAGCAGGCTGAGCTGAGAGAGGAAGAAAATAGCTTTGGGGAAGGGAATTTACCAAAGACTCAGAGGATACAAAGTTTCAAGAAACTCCTACTAATATCTGACATGTAACTTACAGCCAGGGTTGACAACACACCAGAACAGTCTCAAGTGTTTTTATCATAATGGAAGATTCTAGATTTTAATCCATGAGGTTATATACATTCTTGATTTTTCCAAGAAAGCCTGGCTTTTTGTCTACGTTAAAGAAATCACTTTGTATGCCCAATCCTGCCTTTCAGCACTGTTATCCACGAGCATTGACTGCGTGTCTGCGATTTGCCAGGGAGGGACCAGGGAGGCAGAAATAAACAAGGCTCAGCAAAAGCCCCCCCGGGAACTGCAGAAACGATTTGAAAATACTCCTTAAAATGTGTATGAACAGGCAGATTGTCTCAGTTTATAAATCAGATATGGGCTTGTACCTTTGCAAGGAACGCTTTCTTCTATCAAAATATTTAGAAAGAATTTGATGCTTTGGTGCTTCTAAAAGAAAAAGAAAAAACCTCAGGAACTGGTCTTGTCATTTTCATGTGCTAAATGCGTATTGTATATAAAAATGATACAGTGAATTTCTACTGCAAGAAAGACACAGTAAGTTTATGTAACATTTGCATACTTTGGTCTATTAATTTATAGCTTTGATTTTGAAAGTTGCCTAAATTGTATAAAAATGCCAAATTTACATGTTAGAATTACTTTACAATGTGTCATATTGCTTGAAATCTGGCCAGAAGGTTAAGTATCCATTTCAGGACCTTGTTCAGTTGGTAAGAAAGACCAGCTGCATTTGGTTGATGAAGTGAACCTGTCTGCACATGGTGCGTAAGGAATGCAACAGATAACTCTGGGACTACGTTGGTATAAATCATGCTAAGTGTCATAACTGGCAAATAATAATTCAGTTCATTTCATGTGATATATGGTATTTTATGGCAAAGAAAATTAGGAACCTTAAAAAATAATATAAAATTCACACAAAATATTTCTTGCTCTCTTCCTTTTTTAGGGAATCATTTTTAAAACTAAGGCATTATTGTTGGGGATCATTCTGTTGTATTAAATTCTTTTCAATTATTTGCTTTTGTAGATTTCAACTCCTAGAAACCCTCCGCAGCCTCCCACAGGCTCAGGAGTTACATATAATTCAGTCCTTGTCATAATTATAACACGTTTTATCAACTTATTTTGAGAGTGTGATTTTCTCATTACCACTCATTATCAAACAACACTGAATTAAAAAAAATTACAAGCAGCAAGGTACATGAGTCAACTATTTAAATATTTTTGATATGTGAGATGTCAGTTAAATTTAATTCAGTCATCTGTGCTTGGGTGATATTTTTTCTAATGCTGAGTTGGAATGGAAACTTTCCTTTCTCATGAAGGATGGAGCTGTGTGTGTGTGTGTTTGTGTGTACGTGTGTGTGTGTGTGTTCATTCCCAGGTTTGCCCTGGCAACGTGTTTATCAGATAATTTTATGCATTGTCAATAGAGCCAAGATTTTGATGTTGAAAATGAACATTTTGATTCATAAAATCCCCATCGTCCAAGGACCAGAATTTCTGCTTCGAATAAATTGTTTATTCTCATATTTATTATAAGTTCAATAGCCTGTGGTTAGTCGGTCAGGGACCAGCAGCTGCATCCTGACTCCTGATCCAGCCCACTTCCACTGTACCAAGTACGGAGGAAGCACAGAGTCCTATGAGGGGCCAGGAGCAGATCTGTGCCCAGAGCCACACAAATGATGGAGCACCAGCTGGTGGATGGCCTCACTCTCCTTTGTGTTGGCTCCTGTAATTTGCTTCTCGACATCCACTGAGTGGCATCATCTCAGCCAATGTCCATCCAAATTACCAACTTTCTTCCCTCCTCCTCCTTTCCCACTTCCCGTTCTTCACCCCAGAGCTGCTTGTACGGAGTGGGAAGTCACCTGGACTGTTAGTCATGGAGCCTCACATCAGCCCCTTCCCTCCACCTCCACCTTCAATCTTAATTTAGGCAATTAGTCAGAGCAATGGATGCCGTTATTAAAAGCAAAGACTGTATTTTAAGACATACCCTAAAAAACAAGGTGGACATTATTTTCCCAGTCCTCAGACTCCTCCATTCTTTTACTGATGACTTAATTCTCTTTTCCTGACGGCCCCACTCTTTTTCCAGGATAACATTTCCTAACCCAGGTGGCTTTCGACCCGGGGAGGAAGTTATGGTGGGTAAAATTGCATCTATCTGGTCACTGATGGAGAGCAGTGGTTTTCGTTTTCCTTCCTGACAGGGTTCAAACTTGTTTGTGTCATTTCGAGGAGGGAAGCTGAGGTTAGGCATTTAAGCAATTATTATTCTAAAAGAGATCACCTTTTCACTTTTCAGGAAAAAAATATTATAAAAGCAAATTGTACCACTCTTAAATGTTCCAAAGCTTATCAGAATGAAATTTAAGTGAGAAAAAAAAAGCCTATACCTACCTAAGCTAAACTCTGGGCCGCTAACACTGTCCAAACTTTGGATATTTCCTACATTCTTAATAAACTCTATCCAGTTTCTCAAGCCTCCTCTTTGGCCGCAGATGTTGTACTGATATCGATGGTGGTACCCACTCCCCACCTCCGCACCGGCCTCTGGCAGGGCCATACTCCAGGGGAATGTTCTACAAAGAGACTCTCGCCTTTGCCTTCTCTCAAAAGGCACGGTAAATCTTCCTGGAAAGATGTCATATCATGTTGACATAGCAAACATTTAAGCACATATGACATATAATGAAAACTTAATGCCCTTAGTCCTATTCCATTTAAAATTCATTTTGGGGTAGGAAATGGAATTTTTCAAAAGCTGATCTCTATTTGTTCCTGAAGTATCCATCTGTCACTGAGGAAAGAAGATAGAAATGGGGGGGATCTCTTAAATTTTGTTGGAGGAGCGAGTTGGTAAGAATGATGGCAGCTAGACTGTGGGGTTCCAGGCGGCAGCGGCAGCGGCAGGTGGGGGCGCAGTAGTAGTGGGGCCAGGCTTCACCTCTTCCAGCCCCCACCCCGGACACACACTAACGCTCCCCTTCTTCCTCATCCCTTCCTCTTTTCTGATGTTTGCCTTTGGCTCCAATGCTGCCCAAGTTAAGCTTTAATTTTTAAGAAAGGCCATGTAAAAATATGGCCTAAAATGAATGCGCGAAAAGGTTAGGTACGGCTTGAGCCATAAGTATGCAGGAAGCTGCTGAATTAGTCCTCTTTCTTCACTTTATGATGAAGGAGTCCTCTAGGAAACTGCTTACCTTTGGCCTAAATGAGGCAAGTCGGACCTCAAAAGAGATTCGTTTCGCCACAGGACTGTTTCACTGTACAATGTATAATCAAATACTTTTCCTAACTTTGGCCGAAATGATCCCCTTCAACCAAAACGTGTATAGCCCCACCACAGCCTGATTGCTGAGAAGTGAAGGTCAGGCTGGCTCAGCCCACGGACCGGCTTACTTTAGCTGAGATCATTGTAATGGGTTAAATAAGTACACGCCCCCCCCCCAAAAAACATTCAGTCTACCAGGAACCTCAGAATGTGACAGTATTTAGAAATAGGGTCTTTGCAGGTAAAACTATTTAAATTAAGATGAGGTCGTACTGGATTAGGGTGGACCTGAATCCAATGGATCATGTTTTATTTTTTTTTTAAGTTTATTTAACTGAGGGCGAGAGAGAGAAGAGAGCATGCAGGGGAGGGGCAGAGAGAGGGGGATGGAGAGAATCCCAAGCCGGCTCCGCACCATCAGCACAGAGCCTGACAGGGGGCTTGAACTCATGAACCACAAGGTTATGACCTGCGCTGAAATCAAGAGTTGAATGCCTAACCAGCTGAGCCACCCAGGTGCCCCAGATGGTGTCTTTATAAGAGGACATAGACATGGAGGAGGAGGCCACTCAAAGACAGAGAGACAGATTGAAGCGACACAGGAAAAAGCCAAGAACATTCGAGCATTGCTGAAAGCCACAAGAAATGAGGAAAACACAAAGAAGGATTCTTCCCCAGAGCCCTCCGAGGGAGCACGCCCCTGCTGACACCTTGATTTTGGACTTTAAACCTCTCAAACTGTGAGAGAATAAGTTTCTCTTGTGCTAAGTCCCCCCCTCCCCGCCAGCCCCCGCCAGTATGTGCGGTACTTCACTCAGGCACCCTCGGAACCCTACAGTCAGAAAGTGACCGGAGGGGGCCTGCAAAGCCAGGGAGCCACCAGAGAACACAGCCAAAGGAGGGGAACACAGTAGCTGACTCCCAGACGCTGCCTGTCCCCAGTGTTCACGCATAGGAACAAAGCCCGAAGATAGGGACCTGTTCTTCCTCTAGGCTCCTCCGGAGCTCAGGTACAAGGCCAGACATCCCTCGCACAGAACTGGGCTCTGCCTCAGCCAACGAAGACTTGCATGCCCCCTCTCCCAGCATCTCCCCACCTAGGGATCTGGTTTCTGTTTTCTGCACCTATTTCTGACCCCACCTCCCATTTCCTCCAGCCTTTAAACTACCTCCTGAAAGTTGTGTGGATTATTCTGGAAGCCAGGAGCCATTCTAGGATTTCAGGCAGGGCATGTGACATTTAAGGGTCCTTTAAGGAAATTGGCTCCAGCAGCTGGGCACAGAAAGAATGCTTTCTGGATTTCGCGTGAAACATGACTGTGTTTCCCATTTAAAATATCACAGATCAATATCCTAAAGATCCCGGTCATGGCCATTATCATCATTTCAGAGTGAACTGTAGGTGAGGTTCTTTTTTACCATTTAATCTGCCAGCTCAGTAAGACCACTCCGATCGATTACTGTTTGGCTGTGTTACCTTTAGTCATGCACGCTTCGGACTTTATCTCCAACCGAAGGATTTGCATCAGGCGAGCTCATTTCCTAGAGCCGCTGAGTCATTTATTTATTTTTATTATTCTCTTCCCACTTCAACATCTTGTCCTGAAGGACAACAACATACAACCCTAATTTTTCCACCCATCTTTGTGCACACGAGAATGTTACTCAGCCCATCAAAGGAGCTGCACTGCGCCTTTGCTTATGAGTGTAATTAAACTCAGACCCTCGATGAGTCATTTTAGCCCATGGAATGGATGAGCACTTGGTCTGACGGAGCCACACATTCTGGAGTGACCTTGAGAAAACCCATTCACCAAGTTACCCTGCTGATAATCAATCACACTCTGGCTAGAAAGCTCCAAGGGCATTTATTTTATCTGGTTTACCTCTGGCATTAGCCACAGGGAAGAGGAGGAATTATTATGACTTTTATGTTACTTTCAATTGGTTGCCAATATTATTCAACCATTAAAAAGAGCTTGTTTTGTTGCCGTGACTTACTCATTCTGTAACTGAAAGCCTGTACCCCCCCACTCCCCTTCACCCATTTGGCCCATCCCCCACACCCACGCTTTTCATAACCATCAGTTTGTTCTCTGTATTTATGGGTGAGTTTCTTCTCTTCCTGTTTGCTTGTTTATTTAGATTCCACACGTAAGTACAATCATATGGCATTTGTCTTTCACTGTTTGACTTACTGCAGCATAGAGTATGTAGTCAAAAAAAAAAGGAATCTGTTTTAAAAAGGTTTTTTTTTAAATTTTTAAGTTTATTTATTTATTTTGAGAGAGCCAGGGAGAGCGAGCAGGGAGGGGCAGAGAGAGAGGAGAGAGAGAATCCCAATCAGGTTCTGCACTGTCAACCCAGAGTCCGATGTGGGGCTCGAACCCATGAACTGCAAGATCATGACCTGAGCTGAAACTAAGAGTGAGATGCTCAACCAACTGAGCCATCCAGGAGCCTGTTTGTTGGTTTTGTTGTTAAGTCTTGTATAATGAGTTCTGAATTTATCCCCGTCTTGTGTTGCAACTGAAACAGAGTACTCTTTATCCAGGGACTTAAAACAGGATTGATCTCGTCTATGCAGATGCTGTGGAGACAGAAGTGCTGCTCATCCACTCACACTTGGTTTTCCCACACCTGTCCCCAAAGCAGAGGCCATTCCTCACCTGAGCAGCTCTCCACTTCTGATCACTGTGTCTATCGTGGATGCAAACTGAATGGTTTTGTTGAGTCAAATGAAGATCTTTGAAGGAAGTGGGTTGGCAGAAGGAGTTGGGCGTCTGAGGACCCCATCAGAGAGGACGATTGGACTCCTCACCTCAGCACCTCCCTTGTTGGCGAGGGCTCCCATCTCCCATGGAGCACCCCAGCTTCCTAGCTCACTCCATACCACCCAACCAGGAAAATTCATACTTTATTACTTTATGATAATAGATCTATATGCTATTAATAGGTTTTAACAAGTTTATCCAGTATTAGTTTGCTAGGGCTGTCATAGTAAAATACCATAGACTGGGCGGCTTAAACAACAGAAATGTATTTTCTCACAATTCTGGAAGTTAGAAGTCTGAGATCAAGATGTCAGTAGGGCTGGTTCTCAAGACTTCTCTCCTTGGTTTTCGGATGGCCATCTTCTTGCCATGTCCTCACATGATCATCCCTACATGCTTCTGTGTCCTAATCTTCTCTTCTTATAAATCTCTAAGTTGGGATCTCCAAGTGAGGCACCACCAAGTGGGGCATCACTCTTAAAGGCCCAGGCCCCAGAACCTGGCCTTTGGCCTTGCCTGGTCAGAAACTGGACCTTAAAGCTACAATAGTAAATTAGCTTTGCCTTAGCATCTGTTAAAAGCCCACTAAGATGCTATGTGTCTTTAATATGCACACTGTTTGATACAGTTGTCCCAATAATCTAATGGGTAGAATTCCTTATCCTATTTTACAGATCAAGAAGTGAATGCTCATAAGGATAAGTGTAGCTTTCCCCCAGTCACACAGTTAGTAAGAGAAGGAAAGGTGATACAAATTTCAGTTGTATGATGCCTCAGCCGGGTTCCTCCCATGTCTCCATGTTCCATTAGGCAGAGACCAGGAGCAGCCCAAAAAACACATGTTTATTTACACTGAAGCTGGGATGCTGGCTCAGTTCACATCCTTAAGAGAAGCAGACACCAAGACAGAATTAGCAATCCATGCAAGATATTTAATTAGGGGTAACACTGGAGAGGAAAATGAGAGGGAACTGGAGAAACTAACAGAGCCTTCAAACCATGATGCAGCAGGTCCAACCCCAAGTGAAGGAGAGCAAAAAAGAAGGAAGGAATGTTGGTTGGGTGAGTGAAAATGTCTTATGGGACTTCGACAAGACCACTGGACGCTCTTAATCCCAGGTCATTCTTCCAAGGAGTCTCGCATCTGCCTGGACCAGGCTTACCCTGTCACTGCTGCAGAGCTGGGTCACGGGCTGGGAGCGCCATGGGGAGTGAGGCTTGAGCATGAAGGCAAACACAGTGACAAATCTCAGGGCGCAGCAGCTGGACCACCAGTCAGTGATGCTTCTGCAGTGAGAGATTTGAGTGGGTGTAATTTTACGGACGTTTTGTAAGCCTAATCCTTTACTGGTGCTTTCATTCTCTATCGACTAGCCACTAAGAAGTCACATTAAAGCAGAAAATTGCTTGGTCATATGGAATCCAGACAAGAGCAGCTAGTTACATCGACTGAAAGTTTCATTCTCTCCACATCTGTTCTTTTGAGTCCTTCCTATGTGGTTGGCACTTCTGATAGGCATGGGCACTGCAATAAAGGGCAGATAGACACAGTCTATGGAGTTTGCTATTGAAAGCAATTCATAATGTCCTTAAGACAACCCGATTGCATCCAAGTCCCATGGGGCTGCCCCAGAACTGGAAAAGCTGGAGTGTGTCTCTCCTAAAGAGTGCCTCAGAGCGCCATATTCTTTTTTTTTTTTTCAGTATTTTCATGGGCAACCTATCTCTCTTACTGATACATTCTTTCTTTACATATAAAAAGCTATTTACCTTTAATGGACTTGCTGTTCAATCTTACACTTTTAAAGTTTTCTCTCTCTCTTCAAGGTTTTGCACTCTCTTATCTTTTCTATTGGGAAAAGTCTGAAAAAAAATTCATTTCTTAATCTTTCAGAAGGGATTGCTATTCTCCGAGGGCTAACTATAATTTGGCAAAATTCTTTCTGGTATTTATGGTCCATGAAATAGTAATAGGGATCATTTCTCCTCAAACATTGTTTTGTTTCCCTAAGCTAGAAGAAGTGAGAACATAATGATTTCACTTTAAATTGAAATTTTTAATATAAGAGATCCCATCATGCTATTCCTTCTTAAAAGTTTCTACAACTTATTACTGCAAAATTCGATCAACTTAATTATGAAATTTTGCAGGCTCTAACTAAAACTTGCTTTGAATTATTTATCCTATAATCTGGGGCAAGTATGGGCTTCCTTTAAAAGGACAAGCAAATGTTAAGTTTTATCTTTTCAGCATGAGTAGTCCTTCTTCCTATTAGAATATGAATATTCAAACCTTTCCATTAGTCTGAACAAATTACTTCCTTTAAACAAAGATTAAATAAAAAAGCTTAGTTAATCCTCAATTGGTAGACAATGGTGTTTAATATTTATCCCTATAAAACATTGGGTTGGAGGGCGTTAACTCCCTGATAAATAAAAAGCAAATAGTAAGAGCTGGGTCGTTCTTCGAATCCTTCATAACTTCTTGATATTAAAAATATAATTTTTCCTCCTGCTGCCTCCCAAATTATATTACATTGCATCAGAAGTGGCCTCCCTGGAGGAGAAGCAAAGAAACAAGTCTATTATCTATAAGTTGAAGAAGGAGTTCACCAAACAGTTTCACTTACATGCTGGTTCTCTTCAGTATTTCAACACATTGGTTTTCATACCATTTCTCTTTTCCCTTTTCCAAGTGGCACTGACTTTAAAATAAATAAAGCCAGCATTTGCCGGAGTGGTGACAAAACAACCAGCGAGGTGAGGACAGATGTAGGAGGGCAAGCAGAGCATGCGTGGAAGCTAGCCCGCTCCCAGCGGAGGTGACGAAGACCTCCAGCCTCCAGCTCCCATTCCCCTTGGAGAAAAGAGAAACGTAACCAACAAGAGAGTATACATAGCGGTTCTAAAGCCCCAGCTCGGAGATCACGCCCCCCTCCCCCCACCATCCTGTAGAATTCCAGAGTGAAGAGCTGAATGCACAACTTTACTCTGCACAGCCTGACTGTAAACTCTGTTGCTCCCCTCGTTCTCTTCTTCTTAAGTCTGGGTGTTCCTCAATTGACCAAGAATATTTGAAGTAAGTTTCACTTGTCCCTTAGTTGACCAAAGGACTCTTTGAAATAAAAGAATGGGAAGTGTTTGACTTGCCATCCTGTTCCCACTGGCCCCCTTTCCTGGGTTAATGACGTCCTCCTGTCACGAAGACAGCACTGTTGGCTTCAGGGCATTTGATGGACAGCTGCGGGTCAAGGCTGACTGGGATGGCCCATTCCCTGGGTTCCTCTCCATCATTCTCTGGAGCTCTGATGGGGAGAAGTGACAAGAGGGGTCTCTGGCTCAGAGAACTATGGCAAGGTGGGGAGCACAGGCGCAGGTGGGGGTGAATAGAATCACCACTCGGTTCCCCGCACTGCGCCGTGGAGCTCCTGGTAGCCTCTCTGTGGCAAGATCTCCACCGTCTCGTATGAAGTTGCTCATTCTGGAAACAGAGAATTGGGGAAGCCACTAGATACAAAAATCATTATCTCTTCATTCTTATTATTATGTGCTAGTTCTGAGCTGGCAGAAGATTCTAGAGGTACTAACTCAAATGCTTTCCTGAAGCAGAGAAGAACAGCCCTACCTCGATTTCATGCCAGGTCTACATGTTCTTGCCTCCAGAAGAGTGAAGCAAAAGAAGCAGCAGGTAGTAACAACATGTGCCAACAGACTGACAACCTTCAACAATTAATTTTTAGGCTTCTGTCCTTTTTTGAGGGGGGGAGGCTGTGTCATAAATTCCTTTTCAGTGTTTCAGTCTGCTGAGTACAAGTACAGGCATGCCAGGACTTCAGATCAGCCCTCCGTCCTTCACTGTTCTCCTGTAGAGGTACACATCATTATTCCCCATTAACAAGCACTCAACCAGCAAGGAAGACGCTGTGCCCGGAATGCGCTGACTGGAGCTAATGAATCCCAACAACTAATTACATTTCTCTTAAGGTAACTTATGGCCAGAAAGTAGCTGTGTTAGCACAAAGATTTTATATGAGAGTGGCAACGCTCAGGAAGAGGCCAGCTGATTAATCATCCCCCATAATTCTCAGTAATTGTCCTGTCTGGACTTTTTGTGTCCAGACCATTGTTCTTCCAAGGGTTACATTTGCCCTGACCTTATTTTGGACCAACAATGTAATTGGTAATTGTGGGCTAATTTATACAAACAAACGAGGGTCCTGCTGAATGAAAGCGGTGTGGCTGTGATTGGTACTCCCTACTCTGAGAGCTCTCTATTTTTGTACAAGTTTGGGTCAAGTGGTTGGAGCCAATGGAACTTAATGCAAAAAATAATGATTTCAAGTAAGAAAAAAAAATCTCATGTCCTTTTCAGGCCTGCTGGGAAGCATGGTTTATGGTCTGTTGCGTCGACCCAGTGCGCACATGTTTTGAAGAAAACTGGTTTTGTCCTTTGCTTAGTGAGAATCTTAATAGGGCCTGAAGGGTCCTTCTCCTTAGCATGTATGAAAGAAGCACTGATAAGTTTCTTCCCAGAACATAAAGGAAGCTTACTTATTTCTCCTCTGCAGGCGGCACCGTCATCCTGACTAGCAAACACGATTAAATGTCATTTGTCCTTGACCCCTGTCACTCCGAAGCTGCTGAAATAGATGAAGAGGCTGGTGCTTCCCAAATCAGTTGGAGCCCAGCGTCTTCAGGCAGGACCCTCAGTAATAGGCTCACAAAGGAATTGGCGCTTGGGTTTATTACCATTTTTCAGGGCTCATTCCTATTTGAGGGAAGATAATTGAAACAGAGGATCCTAGTGCTTCCTTTCAAGCACCAAGCCAGGATCCCCTGCAAGCTTAGAAGGACCCCTTCAGAAAAGGCCCGTGAGGGACAGCAGCTCAGAAAGGCAGAGCCGTGGGTCCACGGCACTCATGTGGCCAGCGGGATAAGAACGCTGTGGGAGAAAGGGAATCCCTTACCTCGCACCTCCCAGGGTCTGTGAGCTTCCTCCTCTTTCTCTAGAAACCTTTATACTCTGAAGGCTTTAATTCAAGGGGAGCCAAAGGCCAAGAAGCACAATAAACCATAGAGATAGGATTAACCTGACCTGTGGATCAATCTGACTGGTAAAAATGTGTCCCGCCACCCAAGGGGCACCTTCTCTTTGACTCTAGCATGAGCCCCCACTTCCCCAGGATTTTCTTCCCTATTTTCTGGCCTGTCATTTAAATTTTTTTCAGACACAATTCACATAACATATAATTAACCATTTAAAAGTGAACAATTCAGTGGCATTTAGTACATTCACTACGTAGTGAAACCACTTCTACCTTGTTCCGAAATATTTTCCTGTCCCCCAAAATAAATTCTGTACCTGTTAGGCAGTGGCTCCGTATTCTCCCTCCTGCGGGCTCTGGCAACCACCAATTTGCATTCTGTCTTTATGAATTTACTCCTCTGGATATTATATTGAAATGGAATCATGCGCTCATGGTTTTTTGTGAATGGCTTCTTTCACTTAGCAGAACGCTTTCAAGGTTCGTCTGTGATGTAGGTTCCTTTTTAGAGCAGGGTAATATTCCCTTCTATGGATATGCCACATTGTGTTTACCCACTCATCCATAGACGTTTGGGCTGTGGCCACCCTGGGTCTCCTGTGACTAATGCAGCTGTTAACAGGCATGCACAGGTATGGGGCTGAGTCCCTGTTTTGAGTCCTCTGGGATGGGCACTGAGGAAGAGAAGGAAGTGCTGAATATATGGTGCTCCTTTATGTAACTTTTTATATATATACATGGTTTTCCATAGCCCTGCTCATTTTATGAGCATTTCTCTCCGTTACATTTTCTGGCCCAGATGGTTTTCTTTTTCTCAGATTATTTGCCTTTTCTTGCATCTTTTTTTTTCTAGAGCAGGTTTCTCTCTGCCCACTAGATTATTAAGGCCATTTGTCTTTTATCACTCTGCATGAGTCCTTAGAAGGAAGGTATTATGTGAATGTTATGCTTTTACTTTAAAACTCTGAGGACTGATGTCAAGTCACTGTAGCTACATGGGCAAAGTTGGACAGATCCAGCCCACTGCTGGGCCCCTCTGCCCTCACTGTGTTTGCAATACTAGCCTTCTTTCTATTGCTGCATACACTGTGGTCTTTGCTACCTCCGGACCTTCACATGTGACATCAAGCCTCTGAAAGATTTTATCCTCTCCCTTTAGATCTCCTCCTATCCAGAGAGACTTTCCCCAACACCCTCTCTTACCATATCAATCAGGCCTTCCCTGATGCCTTTACAAAGCCCTGTGAGCTTTTAATCTGACCTTCTGACTATTGGGAGTGACGTTCCAGCCCGTGCGCTTGTGTATTTAAGGACAGAGAGCTACACTGTGATCTACATGAGGATAATGTCATCGTGGACTACTCAACCCTAGAGCCACAGCTGGCACCTGGTAGACCCCTGATAACTAGTGGGTGAACAAGACGAGTGAGTGGCCCTCTCCTTCCTCTGTGTGCCTCATAACTGTCCTGTATGAATTTTCACCAAATCAAGGAACCTTTCAGTTCTCCTGGTGACTAACAAAAATCTTCCAGGTCTCAGAGACAAGGTTCCTTTGCATGATTGCCAGTTTCCACATGAAATAAGATGAGACAAACCTATAGCTACATAGCTACTTATTTTCCAGTGTGGGTGTTTGTGATATTTCTGCTAAATAAAACCACCACATCAGTTAGTTTCACCATCGTCTCTTTTCTTGCAGTCTGCAGGTTTTGTCTTTGTAGTTTGCTTGTATTGCCATGAGTTCATCATGATACTGATTTCGTCACCCACCTCATTCAATGGAACCCGTTGGACTATTGATTGATCAGCACAGCGGAATAATAAATGTGGACAAAAACTCTTTAATAACAACAATCCTCACTTAAATCTCATGACAGCTTTATAAAGGAAAGGTTATTATGGATTTTTTTCCCAATTTTAAATAAGAATAACCTGTAATTTGAGGAGGTTGAGCAGCTGGTCCTAGAGCCCATGTTGGGAAGTTGTGAACCCAGACGCAGGCCAGGGCTTTCAGAATCCAGGCGGAATGCTGCCTGATGACATCATTGGCTCAGGGTCGACCTGTCAGCATGAAACCCTGCAGCCAGTCTGCCCTACTTGTAAATAATGAGAACGGTCCTAACCATCACATCGTCTCCTCCTTAGTCCAGGGCTAAACTAACACCTTGGAAAATCAATAGCTTGGGAAAATGGAAGATATCTCTCATTCCACACAAACATAGAGTGAATTTCTGTTACATGTCCAGGACTGCTAGGTACCAGAGAAACAAACATGAATAAGACATGATACTTAGAGCCTAGAAGGATAAAACTCTGAACCATGGTGCATAAGGCTCATGACTTAGTGTTTTCATTTCCTTAGCCCAAAAGGATGACCCCCCAAGGTTTCCACATCTCTTCTGTTGGTTACCTGCAATAACTCTTACCCTCACTCACTCAACCCTTCGTGTCCCAAGACACAAGGAGGGTAACAGGTGGGTCCTGAGAGGAAGCAACACTCAGCACATCTGAGTGGAAAGAACCAGGTTCCCATGACTAGGCAAGCCTTGACTTGGACAAAAGGTGCTGGAACCTTTGGCAACTTCCCAAACCTTCTCGACCCTTCATGAGCCTCCCTGAGCCTCTAATGCCTCAATGATACTTCCATAAGGGCTTAGTTAGGACGTGAGGGCCCAATAAACATAATCCCTTTTTTTCCCAAGTTAAGAACCAAGTGATAAATAAGACAAAGAAAACTGGTCAATGGAAGCCAAACAGTCTGTTCACCTCTGAGAATGCTGGGCGGACATCATACCTTCTTAACCTGCAGCCAAGAGGTGGCAAAGGATCTACTGATGGCACTGCCGTGCCAGTGTAGACCTAGAGACTGGCCCCATGGAGAAGTTGAGATCCAAAGAGCGGACAGACATACCCAATATTACTGCCTCCCTGTCCTGAGGCGTTCTGTTAATGGACTAGCTCTGCGAAGTGAGAAATCTCAACCAAAGGATGGTAGAGCTTTGTCATGCCCCCTTACCCCCAGTCAGACAATTCACTCTCTCTGCTGGGGGCTGTTATGGGTTAAATTTTGTACCCCCCCCCAAATTCATATATTAAAGTCCTAACGTGACCTTATTTGGAAATAGGTCACTGCTGATTTCAGCATGTACATTAGACATACATTAGCCAAGTTCGTTAGGGTGGACTGTCATCCAAGATGACTGAGTGGTGTCCATACTGACAAGAGAAGTTTGAATGCAGAGACACACACAGCAGGACATCATGTGTAGGTGAAGGCAGAGATCAGAGCAATGCTTCTACAAGTGAAGAAATACCATAGATGGTTAGGAAACCACAAGAAGCTGGGGGTGAGGGGAGAGGGTAATAGCTTCAGAAGAAACCAACCCTGTGGACATCTTTGCCCTCCAGAATTATGAGAGAACAAATTTCTATTGCTCAAGCCACGCAGTTGATGGTACTTTGTTATTATTGCAGCCTGAGCAGACTAATACCGGAGAGAAAGTGTGGAGAAAGGGGAGAGGAAATGCTGGAGAGTGTCATGAAAAATGAAGCCAGGAAAAGAGGTTCCCCTCTTCCACAAACTACTATAATAGCCCTCTGTGCTCCATTCCTGGACCCTCCCATGTTTTCTTCTTACCTTCTGTTTGTTAACACAGGTCTCCCTACCCTTTGCTCAGACATCTGTGCCTGAGTGAGGTGTCTGGGAAGAAAGGGTGGTGGGTGATGATAGGTCTGCCTCCTACGTACTGCACAGACTTTGCCTCATCTGATCCTTCCAAAACATTAGCCCACTTTACAGATGGAGAAACTGAGGGTCAGGAAGGCTTATGTGTTACCCAAGGCCAGCCAAATAATAACAGAGTTGAAATCTGACACCAAAACTTCTCTACTCCCCTAGACTGTCTTTTGGAGTATAAAATACTTCCGCCATTTACAAGAGAATGCCAATATTCATAAACATCATATTATGCAAATCAGGACCTGCTAAGGTTGGGGTGTGACAGTGTCTCTGGTATGTTCTCCCATTCATAACCTTCTCCCCAGGCTCTTCAAGAATCCCCATTGCTTTAAACCACAGTCTCTTGCTTGAAATTTCTTTAAACATGCTTGAGATGAGAATGTCATCTGATCTGTCTATAAACTCTCTGTGGACTAGGGCTGGAAAGGAGCAAGCAGTAGGAGGCTGTTCTGTTGCTGGCTTTGAATTTTATTTCCTTCCATGGTAAGAGTCCATTAGCATTGGTGTCATTCAGTCCTTCTGTCTCCCTGCATTCTGGCACGTTACCATCTATCTGACAAGCCAAGAAATCAATCACAGGCAGCCATGCATATTTATTTGGTCACAGACCAAGATCAGCCCTGGATGAATATGCAGAACCACTGAGGGCTGCCTGCTGCCTGAGGACTCAGCTGGTCTCAGGCATCTATCTGTCTGGGTTTTCCTGCCCCTAATTTGAGTTCACCCTCACTTTGTCAGCTTGCTTGGCTGCCCATTCACCCCACAGCCTGCCTTCTTGCCGGCCAGCTGCCCACCTTCTGAGTCCCCAAAGCACACGATGGTCTACAAAACTGAGCACAGAATGCCAGCGGGCAGGGGGCTAGTAATACAGGTGGGTGAGAACAAGCATGGAACCTCGAATGACCACAGAACCCAAGGATTCAGCCTGCTCGAGGGGACAGGAGAAGCCTTCCTGAAGGAAAGATGAGGGAGTGGGCCACGTGAAAATGGGGAAGCATGTCCTGAGCATGCGCTGCTCTGGGGACTTGGAGTTTAAGTGAAATGGAGAGTCGTGGGGTGGAGGGCTGGTACTCTGATGCACATTTTAAAAGAATCACAGGAACTTTCCTGGGAGGTAGGGGACCAGGGCAGAAGCACAAGGACCCAATTAAGAGATAAGACATGGCAGTAATGGACCTGTCGGCAGCCATGCAAGGTGATTCCGGAGATGCTTTGTGGCCAGAGCTGCCTGGGTGTGCTGACTGAGTGGATGTAGGTGTATGAGAAGGACCGAGCCCAGGGTGAGCAGCACCGTGTTTGTCCAGTGTCAATCAACGTGTCTGGACACACAACAAAATAGCCTTTAAAGGAAAACCCCCAAAGCAGGTTCCAATTAGCAATACTTTTCTTTTCCTCCATTTTGCTCTTCTCTCCTTTTTGCCTTCTAAATTTCCTCCTTATTTGCTTCTCTTGATCACTGTGACCACAGATG
Source organism: Helogale parvula (assembly GCA_004023845.1). Lineage (NCBI taxonomy): Eukaryota > Metazoa > Chordata > Mammalia > Carnivora > Herpestidae > Helogale > Helogale parvula. The sequence goes on along the minus strand of PJEM01002314.1, from coordinate 213,134 downwards.
TACTTTGTGAAGGTTTCTTGTCACCCTGATTCTCATTCTCATTCTGTCCATTCCCAGTTGAATTCGGGGTCTCCATAGTGAGGGAAACGCAGCATGGGACCCAAATCAAAAAAGCTAACCAGCACTCACTTATCGGCGTGCGTCTCGCCCGCCCTCTGTGATGCAGGTCCACCGGGGAGCAGGGGTGAAGCTGAGGCTGGCTATTACTGCTCGTAACACCCACAGCCCACCGTGTCTCACGTCACATGGCTGGTGCTGACGGGAGAGCGCCAGACACCAGCACACGGTCCTGCAGGCATGTCCGCATGGAGAAAGTGGGAAGAATGTTCTACCTTTGCAGCAGTTCAAAGTTTCTCTGGCATTATAGGAAGCTAACCTGTATGTTTGAGTTTTAGTCCATTCCACAAAAAAAAAAAAAAAAAATACTCCATAGTGAGTATTTGTGATTAAAATTTTAAAAGTGTATTGTATTTCTGGGGAGCATTTTAGCAAAATGGTGGATTGTTGGAAATACTAGGTTTGATCACTGGATCTACTGGTCTAATAGTAGTTTGTATAACATGGAAGGATCCTCTTTCTGCCTCTGTCTTGTACAAAAAACAAATCATTCTACTCCATCTTTTCAAAACTATTTTTTTCTTTACTGATGAACAGACCTCCAAAGCTTTCTGTATTAGCACATATAAAAGTATCGATAACAAGATTAATTATAGTAAGATGAGCTTCAGAAAAATCTGGAGTTGCTAGACTGTATATTCCAGATTATTTTTATGGTGCATTGGTACCTTGACATTTCCCCCAAGAAATCATTTTATGTAGCCTATTCCAGAGCTTTTAGAACTATCATCATTCACAAAGAGCCGTGGAGCCAGCACAGCTCATGTTGCCTGGGCCGATGGCGAAGACACAAATCTTCCTTTTTGTTTCCTCCTTATTCTCGGGGTGTCCACTGAGCTGGTTAAGTGCATAGTCTTTAAACCTTACACTTGCTTATCATCAAAGAGAGTAACACCAGTCCCATAATAGGGTACAACACTTTAATTCCAGTGCATATTTAGTGTGACAAGGATAGACAATGAAATGAAACTCTTCGCTGCCAAGTTGTGTCCTGGTTTTAATGATGCTGTGAGGCTCCTCGATGTGTCTTTGTTAGGTGACCTTCCCATGCAGCATTATAGTTCTTGGATTTTTGAAACATTACTCCCTTCACAGCTAAAGCAGTAAAAGGAAATGGCACACCCAGCGGTGCCGTTATCCGACATTCATGCTAAGCACAAGCCATCTGGTGGTAGTAAACCAAGAATAGTCCGTCTTAGACCTGGAGCTGGGGGGAATATCGTTCTGCTTACCACTCCGCAACAAGGGGCAGCGAAAAGTCCTAATGACCACATTTTATCTTGTGCTCACTTAGAGCATCTGAAAACACCTTCATTTAAACATGGAAAAAGTTTATCTGAAACTTTTGACATACTTTAGCAGAAATATTTAAAATGAGCGTTGATGGAAAAATATCACAGCGAGGTTGTAATGGTCTTATGTGGATGTACAAATGTAGTTTCTCCGCTGCTACCGTAACAGTTACCACAAACGTGGTGGGTTAGAACAGCTCGCGTGTAGTTTACATCGGAAGTGCAGGGGACATGGCTGGTTTCTCTGCTCAGGGTCTCACTAGTTCAAAATCAAGGTCTCTGCCAGCAGGCTTTTCTCAGGAAGCTCTGGGAATAAGCTGTGTCCTGGCTCAGTCAGGTGGTTTGCCAATTGCAGTTTCCTATAGTTGTAGATGGAGGACCACACTTGTTGTTGGCTGTTACCTAGGAGTTGTTCCGGCTTCTCGTGGCCGCCACATTCCCTAGTTCGTGGCTCCTTCTGTTGTCCTGCGAAGCCAGTAATGTCAGAGTATCAGGCTCTCTTCACTCATCTGTCTGCTACATTTCCTGGACGGATCCTTCTGCTTTTAAGGACTCATGTGATGAGGTAGGACCCGGGAGAATAACCCAAGATCATTTCCCTTGTTCTAAGGTCAGTGATTAGTACCTGAAGGCCACCTGCAAAGCCCCTTCACAGCAGTGCCTAGATTAGTGTTCAACCGAACAACTCCAGACTGGGAATCTTGAAGGGACGTGTTTCAAATTCTCCCTTCCACCACAAAGAAGAAAACGTCCAGTCATGACAACAGTGGAGGCAGACAATGAAACCACAGGTTTGTAGTCGCTACGCAGCCTTGGTTTTAAGATGCAAAGAGTCTTCAAAAAGCCTTGACTTTTCCAGTTATTCCTAAATTGCAATTAAGACCAATGCCTGAGAGGCTTCTTTTTCTAGAAGCTAGTATCCACTTTCTCACTAAATCTTCCAGGAATTTCCTCCAAAATGTAAAAACATATTTCGATAATTAGGAATAAATGTACACTCTTCTCCCTTTCAGAAAACCAGAAAGCCAAATGATGTTTGTCTTACTGGGTTCTCTGTAAAATTTTTTCTCATAGAAGTTTACATGTATTCTCATCGTTTTTTTGTTCTGGTCAAAACAAAAACCCTGCTACATTAGATATTTTCCTTTCAAAACAAGGAGAGAAGAGAGCTATTCATAGACACCCTCTGTCATTTTAATTCATCTTTGACCAAAGATTGGCTGTTTGTTTCACCTAGCCAGAACTACACATGCATCTCTGGCCAAAGTACTTGGAGTCTGGTTTTTTGTTTTGTTGTCATTTTTTTTTTAATCATTCATCGTGTTCTTTGGCCCAAGTAGAAAACTACTCAGTGAGCCCTCAAAACTGCTAGGTTCCTGGACAGCAGTTAGGAGAGATGGGAGCATTTTTAAGAGATTTTTTAAAAAGGTGCTTTTTATTTTTAACCCCTTCTTTCTCCTTTGCACACAAGGTATAAGCTGTTTAGATCCAGGGACTATTTTTCCTAGCGGTTTGGCCATAAGTTTAAGGAGACTTTTTCCAAAGAAGGAATTTAAGAGCACACACATACACACACACACACACACACACACACACACACTCACACACACAAAAGTGGAGAGGGATGGTTACCATAGGCGGCCAGCCTGGACCAGTGGGGTAATGGGAATTGAGTCTTCTCTCTTCCATACCCTGTGGCCGCCTGTTCTGATCAGTCACTCACCCTACCTTGCTGGGCAAGAATCGTGAACAGTCAGCTCAGAGAAATGCTGCTGGTGGCAGCCCGATGGTGAATACTCAGAATAAAACACCTTGTGGGTGGCTCACAAGAGCATGGTGGGGGTAGAAACGGGGAGGGGACGAGACACAAGAGTGAATGCAGTTCTTTCCTCTGGAGGTACTTTCAGATGTTTGGTTGTTATCATTGGAACCCTAGAAGGTATTAGCGAGTGATCAAAGCAATCATAAAAACAGAAAAATGCACCTTGAGGATAACTCTTCATCTAGATGAGTGAACTTTTAGAAATCACATCAACTCCCAGCATTAATAAGTCTTTGAAGTATGATTTGTTAAACATTTCCTTCAAGTCAATAAGTTAAAAGATTACGTGAGTGCATGTAGGGAATTAGGTGACGAATTGAAATGAAGGTTTAAAGGGCTATTTTAATAGTAGGTATTAATAGTCCAGAACATAATGCCAAATCTTGAAAGTCCTCAAACCCACAATCTACATTTTAAAAGGCAAGTAGCCAATTACCTATAATCCCTTATCAGTCAGATTTGTTCTCCTACTTGTTAGAAGATAGAGATCTCAAAATACAAGGAATTGGATGGCCTTGGCATTGCTCCTTATTTATGTAGCCATAATGTTCACTTGCCTGGAAGCCACCTGTAGATGAAGTGAATATTGCATTTCTAATTTCCAAGGTTTCCTAGCATATTAATATATTGTATGTATTTTTATTTTAATTTTTATTTATTTTTATTATTTTATTTCACTTTTTTAATTTTTTAATTATTTTTATATTGTATGTATTTTTATTTTTTAATTTTTTAGTGTTTTATTCATTTTTGAGAGAGAGACAGAGCATAAGCATGAGCAGAAGAGGGGCAGAGAGAAAGGGAGACACAGAATCTGAAGCAGGCTCCAGACTCTGAGCTGTCAGCACAGGACCTGCTGTGGGGCTCCATCTCAGGAACAGTGAGATCATGACCTGAGCCGAAGTCCAGTGCATAACCGAGTGAGCCACCCAGGCACCCCAGTTATATGTATTTATAAAGCTCAGGTTTTGTGACTTACATTCAGTTGTGTCTGGTTGATAGGAATAATTTGGTAGTAAAAAAAAAAAAAAAAAGGAAGAAACCGCTGATTTTTTAATTCATTTTGTAACTTAATTTGCATTTTGACCGGATATTTTCTTTTTGCCGTTGCTTGTGTAATGGGGCCTTGGCTGGCGGACAGCAGTGGGATCCGAGCGTCTGCCTCACGGAAGGCCCCCTCGGTGGGAAGCAGAGGTACCAGGACTGAGGTTGGATGTGGGGCTTGCATTACGACATGCTCCCTGGTTCTGAGTCCTACAAAGAGCCCGCCACACACCTGCTGGAGTGAAATGTTTCAGGCGTCTGGGAACACGGGGCAGGTGGGCATCGGCCAGAAGGCTGGGCCACGTGGCGGCGCGCCAAGCTGGCCGTGCGGTCCGGTGACCACAAGGCACAGCGAAGTGAGTACTGCTCACTCCCGCGTGCAAGTTAGGAAACGACAATTGGATGTCCGTGGACCACAAAGGACCGCAGGCACGATTAGGTTCACAGTTCCCGGTTTTAGCCACTCAGCACTCGCCTTTTTTTCCCTGTGATTTCCTTGTAATCCAGCCCAATGGGACACTGGCAGCAGACGTTTCATAGAGCAGTTAACTCTGTGGCGTCCATCAATTTTAATTGGAATCATGAAGCTAAAACCCTAGGTAGTACTTGCCAGCCATGGGGTGTCTTTTAACTCAGGTGTTTCTGGCTCAGCCGTGGGCTCCTTTGCAACAGCGTGCCCGGATGCACGGCTAACTCCAGAAGCAGGGGTCTGGGCACTCTTGAAAGGGGCAGTGTTGAATTGCCAACTGAAGAGGAGCCCACCTGTCTCTCTCTGCCAGTTCACGTTCATGAGGGGGCTGGCGTGTCACCGCGGAGGGGCCACCGCTCCGAGGACAGCTCGGCAGCAGCGTTCGCTGCCAGCCCGGCAGGCAGTGGGTCTTTAGGCCACTGAAGCTTTCGATCCCTACAGCTCAACAAAGCAATTACCAAGCCCTCGCTGTCCTGATTTATAAAGAGATTACCTTCCTTGAGAGAACACAGTAAGGAGTGTAGCGGGAATCCCAAAACAAGACTGTGCTAATCTTTAAAAGAAAAAAAAAAGACAAAGAAGAAAAAGGGAATTTTCTTCCTCTGGGAATTGTTCTGACTTGGCTGCAATGAAGCCTACCACCTTAGGAAGCAAGTATGTGGGTTCCGCCTAAGTGGCTCAGTCGGTTAAGTGTCAGACTCCTGATTTCGGTTCAGGTTGTGGGATCCCAGTGCTGTGGATCCAGCCCTGCGTGGGGCTCCACACTGGGTGGAGATTCTCTCTCTTTCCCTCTGCCCCTCTCCCCCACTTGTGTGCTCCCTCTCTCTCTCTTTCTCTCTCTGTCTCTCAAAAATAAATAAATAAATGAAATGAAATGAAAAAGAAATTCAGAAAAAGAAACACATATGTATAAAGAGTAATCAAGAGCTTTTCAAGTAAATTCAGCCTTCTGTTACCTGCACCAAATGAAAATGCACGGAGGTGTGCCTAATCTTCATACAGGGGTCCCTCAGTTTTCGAAAGTTTGAATTATGCCACTTTGCTTTTGCAAAAACCTCACATGAGCAGCTGTTTTCACAAACAGAGAGAAATCCAAAGAGGACTTTTGCTTTTGTGGGGAAAAGGTGAGACGCAAAACTGGTGTCCGGTGCTGGCTTCGCAGAGAGCAGGCCCCGGGGTAGGGGGTAGGGGTCCGGAGCTGCAAGAATGGCCCCGCCCAGCTCCTTCCCTGGGAGCCACGCCCCCAGAACTTGGTCCCGCCCAGCTCCTTCTCTGGGAGCCACGCCCCCCAGAACTCTGAACCCTGTCTGTGAGCATCTGGGCTTCCTCTTCATGTATTTTGTGCATCTGTTAGCCATGTACCCTCAAGTATCAAAAAAGCCTAAGAGAGGAGATTTTGGGGTCTGGAAATCCTTAAAAACGTTTCCCTACAAATGAACAGTAATTGCTTCGTTGCTTTACACACTTCAGCCTGTGTGAGGTTTCACTGGAATGCTCCACTTTTGCACAGCACAGGAAACTTGTACCATTCATACTATTTGGTACTTCTGGTTGGTGTTTCAGATAATGTTACAGAAATTCACTTAGATAATAAGGCCCCATTACAGACTCCACTCAAGCAGAGCCAGGACATTGCCCGGTTCTCTCCCTTACACACCAGCATACTCACTGCCCTCCCCCCCGCCCCCCCGAAGAGAACCCCAACCCCTGCGCTCTCTGCTCACTGGAGGCTGTGAAGACTGAGGTTTCAGGAGCCTCTTCTGCAATAAGAGACCAGAAGTAAAAGGGAGATGAGGCGCCTGGGGGGCTCAGTGGGTTAAACATTGGACTCTTGATTTCAGCTCAGATCATGATCTCAAGGTTCCTTGATTTGAGCCCTGCATCTGGCTCTGTGCTGACGCTAAAGATCCTACTTGGGGTGCTCTCCCTCTCCCTTTGCCCCTCCCCCTCTTGGGCTCTCTCTCTCTCTCTCTCTCTCTCTCGCTCTCTCTCTCTGCGTCTCAAAAAATAACTTTAAAAAAAAAAAAAGAAGGAAAATGTATGAAGCAAGCACTAGAGCAGTCTGGACCAAGCTGATGCCCACATATCCAGCAGCTTGTCATGTGGCTAATCAGATCAGGGATAGGGCAAAACGAGTACTTTTGCACTTTTGCCTTAAAAAGTGCATCATCACTTCACATCAGTGCTTCTTACACACAGGGCTTTCGTCTGCTCTGAGGTAGATAAAACATCTCCTGGCCTGGCATCGTTGAGGGCACGTGCCTTATATGCCACCACCACACCTCCTCCCCTACACGCATGCCCCGAAAAAGAATTTTTCTTTCTTTTTTTTAAATTCTTTTAGTGTTTATTTATTTTTGAGAGACAGAGCATGAGTGGAAGAGGATAAGAGAGAGAGGGAGACACAGAATCCAAAGCAGGTTCCTGGCTCTGAGCTGTCAGCACAGAGCCCACCGTGAGACTTGAACTCAGGAATCGTGAGATCGTGACCTGAGCCAAAGTCAGATGCTTAACCAATAGAGCCACCCAGGTGCCCCTGATTTTCTTACATAGGTGGCATTTTGGTCTTGGTCAAGATAATACAATTATTTGATCATTGAGAAATAGCTTCTTGAAACTTGCATGAGCCCACTACAGAGAAGCAGTTTTCTAGGCAAAGGGTGGGATGTGAAACATGTGTGGTTGGTAATGAGAAGAATCCCATTTACCCTTGAGTAAAGCAAACTATTGGCTCCCTATCAGCTTCCTATGCGGCTGTATCAAATCACCACAAACTTAGGACACCAACTTATTATCCTGCAGTTTCTGTGAGTTAGAAGGCTGACGCCATGCTTACCAGTTTAAAGCCAAGGTGTAAGGTAGAGTTGTGTTCCTTATTAATAGCCCTTGGGAGAAGATTTTTTCCAAGCTTCCTCAGATTGTAGCCAGAATCGAATTCCTAGTGGCCGTGGGCCCGAGATCCCAGTTTCCTCGCTGGCTGTCAGCTGAGAGCTGGCAGCCTGTCCCACAACTTGGCATGTGGCCCCCTCCGTCAGAACCAGCAAGGGGACTTGAATCCTCATGCTTGAGATCTCTCTGACTTTCTTCTGTTCTGTTTCGCTGACACCAGCCAGAGAATGGTCTCTGTTTTCCATGCTCACTGGGTCCACGAGGATCACTGGGGGCAGTCTCCTCACTGTAAAGCCCATCACCTTAATTCCATCTGCAAAGTCCCTTTCTCCATGTGAAGTAACCTATTCACAGGTTCCAGGCATTAGGATATAAACATCTTAGGGTGGGGAGGCGCCTGGGTGATTCAGTCGGTTGAGCATCTGACTTCGGCTCAGGTAACGATCTCATAGTCTGTGGGTTCAAGCCCCACGCCGAACTCTGTGCTGATCACTAGCTCAGAGCCTGGAGCCTGCTTCTCATTCTCTGTCTCTGCCCCTTCCCTGCCTATGCTCTGTCTCTCTCTCTCTCTCTCTCTCAGAAATCAATAAACATTAAAAAAAAATGAAAAAAAAATCTTGGGGGGACATTATTTGGCCTACCATAGCCCTCCCTATGGGCCCCAAAGATTCACATCCATCCCACACACTTTATTCCCATCTCAGGGTCTGTTCCAGTACAGCATCATCTCAAAGTTCTAAGTCTCTTCAACTCAAAAGTCTAAAATCAGCAGCATCTAACTCACGTGCAGCTCCTGAGGAACGAGACCCCTCCTCTTGTGGACCTGTGATACCAAAGACATAGGTCATCTGCTCCCGACAACACTGGTGTGACAGACATAGGCTAATAGAGAGAGACACACCAGTTCAAGAAGGGGAGAAATAGAAAATAAAGTCCTGGTTCAAGCAGCTTTGAAAGTGAGCCCAACGATCCCCATTAGATGTTAGGCCATGGATTTATCTTCCGTCATCCTTGGCTCTGCTCTCTGGGTAAGAAGTCCCAAAAAGTCAACACTGGAAAGGCCTCTTGAATGACTTGAATTCACCAGGCAGGTAAGGGGAGCCTTGCTTTGGTTCCCTCTTGGTTATTGGCCAAATATCACGAATGTTTTTAAACTTTTTTTTAACATTTATTTATTTTTGGGAGGGAGAGAAACAGAGAGGAGGGAGGGAAGAGGAAGGAGACAGAGAATTCAACACAGGCTCCGAACTGTGAGCACAGAGCCCAATGCAGGGCTCGAACCCATGAACCCTGAGATCATGACCTGAGCCAAAATTCAGAGTTGGACGCTTAACCAACTGGGCCACCCAGACACTCCCTGATGTCACAAATGTCACATTCCTGAAGAGCCACAGCAGGCAGGAGAACCACTGGTGGTACACTAGCTGACATCCAGAGCATCCTGGCTGGGCTGCTCGGCAGCTGGATGTCAATCAAAAAGGACTTAGCGCAGGTAATGCAGTTCGGTAAAAGGGCATCAGCATGATTCACCCGGTGAACCATGAGCCCGCCTTGGTCTTCCTAAACACAAGGGGCTGGCTTAGCATTTTAAAATGAGGGTGTCATTGTCACTGGGAGACCATCCATCCTGTCCTCTGCACACCCCTCGTCCTCTCTGCAGGCTTGCGGTACATACTCCAGGGGTTCATGCAGCTCCTCCTCTGGTGTCTGTCTCCCTCTTGGATGGAAGGTTCTGGTTGAGAAGGAGCTGGAACAGTTAACGTTTACTGCATAGACTCCATGCCAAGACCCGAACACTTGGCTGTGTTACTACATGATCAGGTGATGCCAGACATCCCCACCCACGCATTATGGATGAGCAGACTGAGGCAAGGGATGCGCCTCCACACCAGGGTAGCCCCAGCTCTGAGACCATGCCGGGTGCACGAGAGAATCCACCTTTGTTGAAGTTATCAAATGACAAGAAGGAAACAAGCTGGTCCCTTGCTTTGTTAAAAGTTTGTGAGGGGGCGCCTGGGTGGCTCATTTGCTTAAGCATCTGACTTTTGATATCAGTTCTCACAGTTCATGGGATCAAGCCCCACATCGGGCTTTGCACTCTCCTCCAGAGTGAAAAGCCAAGGGTACTTTTCTAATGTGTTTCCCTCATTCAGGAGTAGTTGCTTAACAGTGAGCTCACTCCCAGAGGTTTCTAAGACACTGTTACCCATTGATTAAGAGATATGTGCAGACCTCATTTTGTTTAAAAGTACATAGTGAGCATCGTCGTACCTGCAGACTCTGTGGTAACTCCCTCTTCCCCTCTGTATCATAGAGGTGTGATTGTATGTGTGTGTTTATACGTGTGTGTTTATATGTGCATGTGTGTGTGTGTGTGTGTGTGTGTGTGTGTGTGTGTGTGTTTTTCCCCTTCTCTACAGGGGCCCTAACTTATTAGTCTTTCTCATTTCTCAATATCTTACACATTTTTTAAGATTTTATTTTTAAGTAACCTCTATACCCAACATGGGGCTCGATCAAGACTGGCATGCATACCACCTGAGCCAGCCAGGCGCTCCACAATATCCTACACATTTTCATATAGCAGCCAGTTAATACGATTTTTTTTTAATTTTGGAGGAGACTAGACTAGAATCAAAAAGAAATGAGAATAATGGATATTGCTTAAATTAATATTCACAACTTAGATTGTTGACCAAGTTGATAATTTCTGATCTTTCCCATGGTAGCCCTCTCTGTTCCATCACCTGTGAAAATAGGCTGATCATTATGAAGTGTATTTGTGAATGAGGAGCCAATCTGCCCTCACCATAAAGCTCTTCAAGGGCAAGACTGAGCATTCATTGGCCAGGGAAGAGCGCAGAGGACTTCAGACTACCCCTCAGGCCCTTTCAAGACTAAATTCCATCATTCTCTCTTTAGAAAAACATAACCTCTTCAGAGTACAGGGGCAAGATTTAAAACACACAAGCACACACTGCCATCCAGCATTCTTCTGGCCAAAGAGGCCTGATCGGGATTTTTGACAAGCCTATTACTCTACCAGCCTCAAAACCTGACCTGGTGAAAATCATTTCAAGGAGGCACGGTCTGAAACTGCTCTCTCCCAAAGAATAATACCAGCAAAGCCCTCACCACTTCTTCCTGCAGAAATTTTGGCTCTTCCTGCCTCCCCAAGATCCTATCAGAAATGAGGGTCAGCCACCCCCCCAGGAGGGAGTCCTAACACTTTACATAAAAATGCTGTCATTATTTTCCTAGTTATATTATCTGAGGAACTGAGAAATTTTGTTTATATTTTAAGATGAGCAAATGCCAAAAATACTAATTTGAATTGAATAACCTTTCCCAGTGTTAGATTAAAATGCGGAAAGCTGCTATTTAAACACATCCTCCAGAAACTTCTAGACTTCGAAGAAAACATTTACGTTCAATAGCATTTTAGCCGTTAGCATTTTAGCATCAGGCCTATTTTATTTTCATTCCTAGAAAAAGTACGGCATTCGTGTTGTACGTTAAGACAAGGCCTTGCCTTCCCCTCTTTGTAGACTGGGTTCAATCCCAGCCCCTCCACTAACTACTCCCTCTGTGGCCTTGGGCAGCACTCTGAGCCTCAGTGTTCTCATCTGTAAAACAGAATGAAAAGTAACCTTGAAGGACATTTTGAAAATGAAATGGGAATACCTGTGTCAATTACAACATGGGTAGGAGATTCATCCTATTTGGTGCCTCTTGTGGGCTCTGTTCAGGGCCACAGATTCCCTGGACCTACCATGTGGCAGCCGTCCAAGAGAGCATGCCCTTCTTGACCAGACCGTCCCCACAGAGCCAGAGTCAGAGCGGTGGTTCTCAACTCTGGTGGTCACCAAATAGGAAGTTATCTGATGCCACCTGAGACTCCAAAGTGGGGCCCAACACTCTCCTCCAGGTGATTCTGGTATCAGCCAAGTTTGAGAGCCACTGTCCTACTGGGATCATTCTCGAGAGATCACTCCCCCGTGGTTGCTGAATTCCTTCAGTTCCTTTACACTTTCCCTTAACTCACCGCCAGCAACCCTCCAACAGGCTGTGTTGTCTGTGAGTTGCCGCAGAAATTCTTTATCTGGACCAAATCCAAACCATGGATAGGAGAGGAAAGAACGTTCTCTCGGGTGGTGGGGTCACTAAAAGCACCCCAGAGATTCACCCTTGACTGGGCTTTTCTCGTGTCTTCTGTAGAGGTGGACGATCTCTCTGCATCCCAGCTGCCTGTTCACTGGCATCCACCCCTTCTGTTGGCTTGAGCTCAGCCTGTGCTGGTACGGTCAGGAGCCTGGGCCACGCCTGCTCATAAAAGATGCCATGCACATCCCAATGACTAAATTTTCACAGAAATCCCTACCTATGCTCTTAAAATAAATTTCTAAAAGTTTACTTCTGGTAGGGCCAAGGTAGGTATATATTTGAAACAGGTGAAATTAAATATTAGATATATATAGAATCTAAGATATCTCAGTAAGTTGGAAGTTCTGTCTTTGAAAAACACTCTTTCAAATCTCTCAAAGAAGAAGCCTTTGAATCACAGAGCTTCTGATTCCCTTGCCAGCCATCAATGAAGTAAACCTTAAAGCCTTTCCAAGAGTCTCCATTCTCCGCGGTCACGGGACCATCACAGATGACACATTCAAAATTCTGTATCTCCATTTCGTTAGTTACAATGCAGATACTGTGACTTACCCAGTTCTAGGATGTCTTTGTGGACACTGTCCCTCCTCTTTCAACCTGTGTTCTTGGTAAACATTCTGGAGATGTGCGTGGGAGCATGGGAGAAGGTTCTTTTGGGGCCCACAGAAGAGGTAGCTCACGTGCCTTTTTGCTTTGCAGGAATGTTAGTTCAGCCGGAGAGGAGGCCCGCAGGAGGATGCGGGAATGTGACGGGCTCACGGATGCGCTGCTCTACGTGATCCAGTCTGCACTGGGGAGCAGTGAGATCGACAGCAAGGTTTGTTGTGTTTCATAGATTAAACATCTTAGTGAATAAAGATGCCCAAGGGACTCAGCAAAGCTAACAACAACGGAGAGCTAATGCTGTGCTTAATACCTTCACTGTGAAATCTATCTTGGTCTCCCTGTAGGAATCCTACATTTTCTTGATGGCTTCTAATCCTAGCCTAGAACTAGACACCTAAGTCTCGATAACTAATAAATATAAAATGTGGGTTGTTTTAAGTTACTCAAACCAGATGAGTGTATAAACTTTTACAGACTACATTATCCACAAGCTTCCAGTTTTATTTTTTTAATCTGCTTTTAAAAGAAAAAGACATATTAAAAGTACCTAAGCTTTGTCTATATTCTTTCAAGTTAGCTTTTTACAAATGTCTGTTGTTCAGATGCCATTTTAAAAGTGCCCAATGAAGGGGCACCTGGGTGGCTCAGATAGTTAAGTGTCAGACTTTGGCTCAGGTCATGAACTCACAGTTCATGGATTCAAGCCCTGGGTCAGTCTCCATCCTGACAGCTCAGAGCCTGGAGCCTGCTTCAGATTCTGTGTCTCCCTCTCTCTTTGCCATCCCCGACCCCACACCCACTCTGTCTCTCTATCTCTCTCAAAAATAAGTAAACATTACAATCTTTTTAATTTTTTGAAAATGCCTAATAAAGATATGTAACTGCTTTAAAAATGGTAAGTAAATGAGGCTGCTGATATGTCGATCATCAGAGTCTCTTCAGTGTTTGAGTTCACAAACCAAAATAGAATCTGGTGGGCTTTTCCAGTGTGGGTGGTATTTTGTTTTGCCTCAGTTTGTCTTTTGATTAGTTTCAATTCTTTCTAAATGTAAAATTGTAAAGTAATAATGTCCTGATATAAGCACAGACTCTACTGATGTTTTTGAAGTCGTCCATGTGATAAATGCGAGACGTTAATGAAAATTTCTCAGGAGCCACACCATGGATATTTTGAGCTGAATAATTCAGTGTTTGGGGGCCATCCTGGGCATTATAGGATGTTGAGCAGCATCCCTAGGCTCTACCTGCTACATACTAGCAGCACCTCCCTTCATCGTTGGGACAAACCAAAATGTCCCCAAGACATTGCCACATGTCCCATGGAGGAAGCAAAATTGGTCCTGGTTATAAACCACAGCCTTAATCTCATGGCTTTTAATGCCAGCCCTTCATTAGCATTAGGTCTGTTTAGTAAATACACGTGCCTAGACCCCATCACACCCCTCTGACTCTGAATGTCTACCTCTGGTCTCAGATTTTTGTTCCTTAGAAGTTCATCAGGTGATTTGATGTGTGTCTTGGACTGAGAACCCACCTTAGTAGATACAGCTTTGAGAAGGACTCTCATCGGGAATACGATGTTATGTAATTTAGTTGTAAAATCACATAAAGAACAGGTAAGAGTAGTTTGACCCCTTTAGTTGCCAGCTGGCATGGGGAATGACCTAGTTAGGAGTTCTCAACCTTGAATGCACAGTGGAGCGACTGGGAAAGGTAGGCAATTGCTGATACCTGAGCTCTCCTCCCTGTAGTGGTGGATGCACAGTAAGGTCTGGGATTCCAGTCCGTTGAGTTCTAGTTTACTGCAGTTCCAAACACAGCGTGTCATCTGATCACTACCACCGAATCATGCTTGCATCCATCAGTGTGCTCTGAAGTGGTCATCAATTTCGAAATGGAATATGAGGTACTATAGATATAATCGACCCACTGTTGGTGGCCATTTTAGAACTTTTAGTATCATTGATAGGAAAATGAAGTTCCTAAAAGAGTAATCTAGTCAAGATGTCTTGAGTATTTACGGATGTCTGTTAACACAATAGGAGATTTTGTGAAAGAGCTGCCAAAGCAAATTCTCTAAGGCTTTGGTGTGGAGGAGCTTAACACACAGAGCAGGAAAGTCTATAGCATCGGGACGCTGAGCCTCCTGCTGGAAAGGATGCCAACAGAGCTTTAATATTGTCTGGGCCTTGGAGGTGAAAATAAAATAAGATTCAACAGCCCCTTGCCTTAGGGCTGCCCAAGGCAACTGCCCATGCCAACACCGGTGGGGAGGTAGCCTCTAGCAGCATGGCCCCCACACGAAGTGCTGTGAGGCCGATGACAGGTCAGATCACTAGACTCCTGGGAGACATTGGATCACCTCTTTCAATGTCCACCTTCTCTTCAAAAGAGGGACCTGGAATCCCTCGGAGTATTGAAGGTGGGAATCATCAGACACAGCTATTTCTGATGGAGCAGCTAGAGCACCAAACTTGGGTAGATTTGCCTTCACCCCCTGCTGATTATAGAATTATACCCGGGCACCCCGACTTTGTGACAAGGAGGATTGTCATAGCTTCTAAAAGGATTCAACACCACAAGTTACTTAGCAGTGTTTTGCCAGCCAGAACGTGCCAGAGAGTTTTAATGTATTATTGTCCCAGAGTTTGCCATTCGGCCCTCTGCCTGGTCACCTCTGAGCTTTCACAGGGACAGGCTAGAGGAGGGAAGTGAGGGCATGTTCTCTTTAAGGCCGGCGCACCTGATGGAATCCAAGAGCCTGAAATGCATGCAGGCTCTCAGTTCGGCTGCTGTGATTGGGACAGTTTGTTGAACGGCTAACATATGGTAGAGCAGTCTATAGACAACTTCCAAATTGGCCCTTTCTCATAGAAAATAAGGAGTCAAAATGACCCTGGTGACCAAGAGGAGCTGCTGAAAGCGCTGTTCACAGCATTGCATGTCAAAAGCAAAGCCACCAGCTGCCACATGCCTTCTGCTGGTGTCGCAAAGGACTGTGGCTGCTTTTTTTTTTCTGTCCCCTTTCCCCCTGCTTTAGAGAAAGGAGCTTGAATGGGTGACCCTCCCACACGAGGCTGAGCTAGGGAGATGAGTTCAGCCCCTGTGACTCCCTCCCTCCATCTTTTCCTCTGCACCCCCACCCCCGATTCTGTCCCCCTCCAGCTTCTCCCAAATCCTCCCCCAGCCACAGGTAGATCATAAAGTATTTCTCGAAACTGTGGCTGTGTTCCCCAGTAGTCATTTGTTAAACAGAGGCACGGAGATACCCCCAGGGAAGATGAACAGCAGGAGGAGAAAGAAGTTGATTCTCCCAAGTCTTTGATGTAAGAAAAAAAATCAGTTTGAGCTGATTTAAAAATCGTTCTGACTTATGCTATAACATTTCCCTTTCAGGGAGAGACTTTTCTCTCTTTCATGCATCGTCCTGTGTTTACCTGCTTTCATGCTGGTCCCTTTTTTTGATGCTGAGAGGATGCTTGAAATAGAAAATCAAGTTGACTCAAAGCCTGTGGGATTAGCAGCCATGAATCCTTGAAAAGCTGACAAGAAAGGTCTGGAATGGAGCAAAGGCTCCAGAGATATATCCTGAAAACCGGTTTTCCTGCTTGATTGTCACACGCCCGGTAGTCAAGTCACAGATGCGTGCTGCCTCTTACCAGATTTCTGTCGTGGGAAGGGAGCACTCAGCCCCGTCCCTCCCAGGCTGGGCCCTGGACTAGGAAGACGTAGCCCAGTCTGCTGTGAGTCCCCAACAGCTGCAGGTCTTATCCCTCTCATCTGTGAAATGGAGCCACGTTCTCTGCCTTGAAAGCAGTGCACAGAGCAGGTGCCTGAGAAACCATAGCCAGAGACGCATGCTTATTAATGTTTTTGGTTTTGTTTTTTTTGTTTTTGTTTTTGTTTTCCGAGAGACCAGGAGAGACAGTGTGAGCAGGGGAGGGTCAGAGAGAGAGAGAGGGAGATACATAATCTGAAGTAGGCTCCAGGTTCTGAGCTGTCAGCACAGAGCCCGACGTGGGGCTCGAACCCACGAACTGTGAGATCATGACCCGAGCCGAAGCCGGATGCTTAACCTACTTAGCCACCCAGGTGCCCCGAGGCATGCCTCAATAAGTAAAACTTAGCTCCGTTCAGTTTTTTCCCCACCATTATTTTTTGTAATTGGGTGTATTTTTCCTCTTACCGCTGCTCATGAAATCTGGAAAATAGGTGAAAAGGTTGATGCAATGGACTGAATGTATGTGTCCTCCCAAACTCGTGTGTGAAGCCTATTCAACAATGCAATGATATTTGGGAGGAAGGGTCTCTGGGAGGAAATGGAAGCACAGAGAGATTAAGCACTTTGCCCAAGGCCACACAGCCTGTGACATGGCAGAGTCGGGACTCAAACCTACACTGGTGGCTCTAGGTCCCATGCTCTGGACTCCCAGGTGGTGCTGTGTGCACCGTTGTTCACGGTATGAACACCCGTATGGCATTTTCCGTGGGCAGGTGCTCTCCTCAGCACGTACCCATCACTGTTGGAAGGAACTGTCAAGAGCACAGTGGCTGGAAACAACACATATTTATTATCTTACTGTTTCACAGGCTGGGAGTCCCAAATGGGTCCTGTTGGGATAAAATAGAAGTGTTGCCAGGGCTGCATTCCTTCTAGAGGTGCAGGGAAGATTCCGTTTCCTCGTCTTTCCCAGCTTCTAAAGGTGCCCACAATTCCCTGACTTGTGGCCCCTTCCTCCATTTTCAGAGCCTTTTCACACCACTTCACTCCATCTCTTCTGCACCCTGTCTCACTTATAGGACCCTCATGGTTCCGTGGGCCCCCCAGGATAATCCAGGACAATCTCCCTGACAAAAACGTAGCTGATTAGCAGTCTTAATTCTGTCTGCAACCTCCATTCCCCTTGGCCTTGTAACCTCACATATTCGGAGCTTCCAGAGATGAAAGGGGACATCTTGGCAGGCGAGGCCTCCTGCCTCCTGCACATATGTACTCTCGCTCACCTGATCCACACGGCAAGCTAAGAGGGGGGTACTGGGATGACCATCTCCCAGAGAGGTTATTGAGTCAGAGAGATGTTGGGTGTATTGTCCAAATAACACAGCCAGCAAAAACCAAGGGACCCAAGGTATTCAGTTGTGTAACACATGTCCTCAAGCGCAATTGAACGCCCCTGCTAAGAAATCAGGAGCACCAGTCACCTCAAAACAAATCAGTAGCATGGAAACATGCATGTCCTCAGGTGATCCCCGCACATGGCTTCCCTAGGACCCCCCAGCTTTATATATCCTACCTCATTTTATTCCCAGAAAGTGCCCTGGTGGGTGGCAAATAGTAGTGTCTCCCTCCCAGAGCTGATGGAAATGTGAGTATCCGTGTTCTGAGTGGATCTGAGCCCTGGTTCCCAAACGAGAGTGGTCTATGAGTGGGCCACCATCCGAGACCTCTGGTGATTGTGGATTCTTCCCCACTCGGTGAACTTCAACCAACAATGACGGCTGCTTATATAACCATAAGAGACTCTTAAATACAGAGAACAGACTGAGGGTTGATGGGGAGGGCATGGAAAATGGGTGATGGGCACTGAGGAGGGCACTTGCTGGGAGGAGCACTGGGTGTTGTATGTAAGTGATGAATCATGGGACTCTACTCCTGAAGCCAAGACTACACCGTATGTTAGCTAACTTGACAGTTGCACACACACACACAACGACAGCTGCTCATAAAAGGAACAAATTTGGACAAGAAAAGATCTTAAGACCATCTCGGGCTTCTCTAAATTCTTTCTTTCCACTGTGGCCTTCAAGGGAGCCTCTAGGAGCCAACAGCTAAATGTATCCAGAAAGAATCGGGAATGTGGAAATTTGCTTTCCTGGATGGAAGAATGCTATTTGGTTTTAATTCATTCCTCCTTTGTTTTCTTTCCTTTCCTTTCTTTTCTTTTTTTCTTTTTGTTTCTTTTTTTGTTTTGTTTTGTTTTGTCTCGGGTTCTCCAGACCGTTGAAAACTGTGTGTGCATCTTAAGGAACCTGTCATACCGGCTCGCAGCAGAAACGTCTCAGGGACAGCACATGGGCACGGATGAGCTGGACGGGCTGCTCTGTGGTGAGGCCAATGGCAAAGACACAGAGAGTTCCGGGTGCTGGGGCAAGAAGAAGAAGAAAAAGAAATCGCAGGATCAGGTAATGCGGGCGACTCTGCAGCTGTGCGCAATTATCCCTTCCCTAATTACAGCATTAATATTTCTGCTGCGTATACAGGTATGGGGCTTTGTACTTTCAATCATGCTGAAATCACTAACACATCGGCACAGTGTTCCCCAGGGGGCCTGACAGGGGAGCATCCAGTGACTTCCCCCACGTCCTACAGCCCAGTCAAGATAGGAACTTGGCAAAAGAGAGTCACATGAGTCTTGGGCAGGCTCTGTGGTACCAGCTTATAGCGTCTGACTCGGGCACGGAATCTTCCATGTGTTGATTCGCACATTGATGGAGGTCCTTGCCAGGGACAGCAGGGGTGCTTGCCAGTGCTCCACAGTCACAGGAGGTGTGATCTAAGAAGAGAAGCTAAGCGGTAATGCACACAAAAAAACCCAACATATACTTTACTGCATGTTTTGAAACGTTTTGATACATGATTCTGCATTTATTGTTAGAAATGGGGGCTCCAACTCACAGTTCTCCAACAGAATCACGTTGGAAACTTGGCCTTGGGGGACAGTTCTGAGAAATAAAGGAAACTGGCCAGCTGGAGAGGTGTCTTCAAAAAGGTGGACTTTTGGGGCGCCTAGGTGGCTCAGTTGGTTGAGCATACGTAGACTTCGGCTCAGGTCATGATCTCGCAGTTCATGGGTTCGAGTCCTGCATCGGGCTCCGTGCTGATAGCTCAGAGCCTGGAGCCTGCTTCAGATTCTATGTCTCCTCTCTCTACCCCTCCCCCACTCACACTCTGTCTCTCTCAAAAACAAATAAACATTAACAAAAATTCAAAATGATGGACTTTACCTTGAGCAGCTCTAAGTAGGCTGCCGCACTGAAGTAATGGCCAATAGGCAGCCACTCTTGGCCTTGGTGGAATCAAGGTAGTCTCCAGCCCTTTCCCCACGGAGCCTCTGGGAGGCGGAACCCTCGCCCATCAGGCCCCCCAGGTGAAGGAGTAGTTTGAGTCGTAGCTGCTGGCTGGAAATCCATACTACTGAGGGTTCTTCATCTCTCCTGGACACTGTGATCGTGCGTCCAGTCTTGCTTTTCACACTGGTCGTGCGTGAGCCTCCCTTGGACAATGTGATCATGCATCCAGCCTTCCCTCAAACACTGCGGTCAAATCCCAGCTGCTAATGGTCATACATACCCAAGATCTGACTGTCTTCAGAAGTGAAAAACTAAGAAAGCGAGACAGAACTCCCAATACTCTCTCTTAGCAGATTTTAATTCCAAATAAATATACAAAAGTATCTGTTTAGATCACAGCCCATCATTCTTTTAAGTATCCTCAAAGTCATTTTGCTTTGAGTGAGGATTATAGGAGCTATTTTGTTTGGAGTAAGGATCCATGGGAATTCATTCTTAAATATAATTCCTAAATTTAACTTGAATGCATCAATGTTCACATTTTCTAGGTTCTAGTTCTCTTGCTATTTGTGGCCTCCAGGGCTGCTCCAGGCATATCTGCAGCTTCTAGATCTGTATCTTCCAGCATAAACACAACTTAAGAGATACATGCTGCTTGCCTTTTTGATGGAGATCTTCCACTCTGAGAAGCTCCCAACCCTGCTTTCTCTCCTGTTGTGGATCAGTGCTCTGTGTCCACTTTTCCCTGAATTGCAAGGAGCCTTTTAAGAGGATTAAGCCATAATTCTTAAAATCTCCCCTCAGGGGAATGCAATGCTTAGCCAGCAGGTGTTTATCAAACACCTACTCTGTGCCAGGAATTGTGCCAAATTATGTCAGATACCTCAGTTTTTCTACCCAGTATTGAAGGCAGCCAGAAAACGATGCTTCCGAATCTTTTCATATCATGTAACCTGAACATGGCCTAACAAAGGTATAATGGGCCCTTCTGATGGTTTCCTTCTGCACGACTGTATTCCATGGGGCCCCGTCGCTTACTGTTTATCCTGGAAAGAGAAGGAGCATAATAAAGCCTGAGAAGAAGAACAGCATCTGGGCAGGAATGTGGTGCTTGCCAATCTGTCCGGTGACGATAATCCCCCAGGTCTTACCCACCACCACCTACAGACTCAGAATCTCCTGGATGGGCCCAGGCAACTTTAGAAGGCAGATTTGGGGAAATTATATGAACATATGAGCCTTGGTTTAAAAAGAAAAAAAAAAAACCTTTGAACTGAGATTGAATTCACTCTGATTTCAAGGTTTTCTCTCCAGTCTGTTTTTGGATTCTTTTTTTTTTTCTTTCTTTTTTTAGGTCTTTCTTTTATTTTGAGAGAGAGACACACAGAATGTGAGCGGGGGAGGGGCAGAGAGAGAGGGAAACACAGAATCCCTAGCAGGCTCTAGGCTCTGAGCTGTCATCACAGAGCCCGACACGGGGCTCAAACCCACGGGCCATGAGATCGTGACCTGAGCCAAAGTCAGGTGCTTAACCGACTGAGCCACCCAGGTGCCCCTGTTTTTGGATTCTGAAGCACATCCTTCTGACAGTCCCTGCATCTGTCACTGGTGTCCTGTTAGTAAGAGTCAGCCCCAAACCCTGAACCCTTTTCCCAACGCTGCCAATGTGTGCTCACATGGCTTGAAGCCTTTCAAGTGACAGGTGACGTTAGGGCTTGATTGGGTCCAGAGAGGTCAAGAGTCCGGAGAAAATATTCCTGGACTTCACCCCCAAACACATCCGTCCTTTCAAGCTGTGAGCTGCCGCCATGGGACCTTATGATGAGCAATTTCCCCCCTTAGACTGTTGTACTTCAAACCATATTTTATGACATCGGCGAACCATTTTCTACATTGAGTAAGATGAAGAGATTAAAGCACTTTTATCATTTTGCCAAAAGTCTAAATGAAAATTTATAAGGGTCATTTGCCCCATCTTTTTCTTACAGTATTTTCAAGGAGACAGAAAGGATTTCTTTAAGAAAGTTTTGCCAAAACAGCCCTGTTAGAATACAGAACATTGTTGCTTATAAAGAAATGCCGAAGTCCTGGTTTCAGTCCAGTGATAGTTTTGTGAAACACTTTGAACTGTGCTCTAACATAATAAAAATAGCTTAAGAAGCATTTCAGTGAGGGTGTAAACGGATAATAATTATACTTGTTTGAAAGTCACTTAGGGTGTTCTGTCAAGTTCATATTTTAAAAAATATAGTCAAAAGTAAAAGCCCTCTTGCGTTTAAAATTGATGGAAGGGAGGCCCAGCTGAAATGTCTGGAGATGGGGAGGAGAGCCTCAGCCTGGGCGTGTAGGAAAGGGACAGGAAGACCCCTCACATCCAGTTGGCCTCCCAGCCTGGTGACTGGTCCCCAGGAGAGGACTGAGTCTAGATGGCGCCACCTGCTGGGCAGGATGGGCGTTTGCGCCAGCTGAGTCTCCACAGGGAAACCTTGCTTCATCTGGAGGATTGTGCTTTGCACTTGGGGAAAGCAGGCTGCCATTCCAAGTCCTCCAAAGGAATTAAATGCCAGCCGCCTCCAGTGAGAGCAGGACCCGAGGCCCTAATTCATCACTGTTAACTGGTTGCACAAGGTGAGAAATGGAAATGTCTCCAGGCCTGTCTAGGACAAAGCATCCCCATCCTTGCGAACACCAGAACAGAAGGTTACCTTCAGAGCCTGCAGACTGGCTTCACTCATCTAGAAGCTTCTGGAAAGCTCTAGGTTTACAGCTTTAAAGATTGACGGATATCCATTCTCTAGAATCTGTTGCTCATAAAGTCAGGTTTTCAAAGAATATGTAGTGATGAGAAAGCATACGTAATACAAAGTGAAGAAAAATAATATAAAAGTAGGAGGGTATATAGGTATACATATGGTGTCAATAAAACCTGGCCAGTTTTGCTAAATACGCATCACATGCAAATATAAAATATATGTATTTGTATTTGTATGTGTTTCTAGGGGAAGTACAGTAACATCAAAGACAGAGGCCACTGATTGTTTTGTACTTTCGTATTTACAAGTTTTCTAACAGGCATTACATTTATAATCTTTTCAAATACCATTTAGAAAATAATATTTAAAAAGAACTAAGTGATTAAGTCAATGTTTGCTTATAAGAATGTATTCGTTTTCTTTCTTAAATTTAAGGTACAAGGAAAATGTGTCTAATCTGCAACAGAGACTTCCCAGGACAGAGGAGACAGAGATTTTATGAGGAAGTCAAAGGGATAATAATCATAAATGGTTTAGTGATTGCCTCTGGAGCTTTGCTATACCCCAGAATTTTATGTTGATCTTGTCTTTGACATTGTTGGTCTCTACCTTAGGAAAATGCTAGGACACTATGCAGGTCACATTTAGTGATCATAGAAAATCTCAGAAACGTTATCCTTCAGATACTTAATTGAAATAATTCAAGAAGATGTAGGATACAAAGATATGCTTCATTCATGCTCTTATTTCAAGAAGTTGCTGCTGTTGAATCATACTGGAGCCATCACACGACCAGCCCCTAAGTGTAGAAGTATTGACATTTCTGGGCATCATATTCTGGCCCAAAAGGACTTTGCAAATATATTTAATTTCTGACTCCGTGTTCAGTGCCCGTCGCCAGATTATAAGAAACTGCTGTCTCTCTAGCCCTTTTCGGGCAGAACCCCACCTCTGCCCCACCAAACAGTCCACACGTCACGTGCCCAAAAGCACATGTCACCTGAGGGGCTCTGCCACCTTCCAGCAGGGCTCTGTGCCAGCAGCCGGGCACAGCAGGGCAGGATGGGCAATCCGAAGATTGGGATCCAGGGAAATGCAATTAGACGAAATCAGTGTATTTACTTTCCCACCTTTTGGAGAAATGAGGATCTTTTGTTTTTTAATTTGGGAGAAGACCAAGGTTCCTGGGATCATGTCCTGGGATTGGTGGTACTCAAAAGTGGACTTGAGGTTATAGGATACCGCTGGCTGCTGGCCAGAGCGGACCTGAGCCTTCAGGACCCCACTCGGTGGGAACTTGGCAGTGCAGAGAAACTGCTGAGGGAAACAAAACAAAAAACAAACAGAAAAACCCACCAAAAAAAAAAATCAAGACAAGCAAAATGCCCTCAAAACTTCTCTTTTCTGTTTGAATATTCCGTGTGAATGTTTTAGCTCACGTGGACATATATGTATCCATGGGGATGACAACATAAACCTCCCAATTCAAAGATGATTCTGCGCCCCTGTTCTCACGTGGCCGACCTCCTCTCTCCCAGTCACCTTTGTTTCACCATTCAGTGAGCTGTGGTCAATGTGAGAGCATCACTGCTCCTTTTCACCTCTTTCTTACGTTGCGGTTGCCAAATGCCAGGACCAGCAGGAAGTTTCATTGATGATATCACCAGGCTGTTTCGTACGCCAAAGAAATAGGAATGGGATTCTGTGTAGAACCTTTAATGCCTCCTTTTGTTCCACCTGATGGTGGACATGTCTTGGCAGAGCCTGCAAGGTCTCCCACCTGCCTGCCCTTTGTCCCACAGTCCAGCCGCTAACTTTTTGCACATGCTGTTCCTCTGTCCAGTCTTCCCCTCTCTTTCATCCACTACTTGGACAACTATCCTTTAAGGTCAAATAAAAATATCACCTCCACCCTTTCAGGACTTCTTCCACGTAAAAAGTTACTCATCTTCTAATCTACTTGCACATGACTTTATTTCAACTACAGTAGTTGACTGTACTCTACAGTCCGTAGAGAATGGATCTGTGGAGGTGGGGGACCCAGTGAGTCTGGTTTCTGTCCATTTCTAGCCGAATGCCCAGAAGCAGCGATACCGAGGGACGCTCCTCTGGGGTCCGCAGCAGCCTCACCCCCTGGATTCCAGCAGACACTCAAAGCTGTGACTCATCCCAGTCGCATCCATTTCTTTCTTGGTGACACTTTGGCTCCAGGAGCCCCTGTGAGCCGAGAGTATTCTGTAGACCTTCTCCCTCGGTTGTCGGTTCAACTGCTCTCTGGCTTCTCGTGGCGCTGCTGTATTTTATTACGTTAGTCACCATTCTGAATCTGCAGAGATCCCCAAACCTAACAAACATTGTGTGTCATGACAATCATCTAAAAATTTAGGATTCATGTCAACAAATGGATACAGGTACCCCTGGAGAAGCAATATTTTTGATCATGGCAGACTAATTGATGCTTTGTTCTCAAGGTGTTAACACGTGACTACATCAATGGTATTAGGCGTCATGAAATCCCATCACCTGAAAGGTTTGCTGGCATTTTGAGGACTTTGTATCAAGGATCACTCCTCTGTGAGCATGACACATTGCCCACTACATCCTACGGATGTTATTGGCCCAGAAAAGGGACCCCGACACTAAATAGTGGTCAGTATCACAAAGCACACAAATGAAGTTCACTGCCAGTTTAAAGCACATTGGAGATTTGAATTTTAAATAAGTTTCTCCTTATTTTGGACAAAATGGATGTTAATTTTAAACAGATATAAATATACCTGTATACACGTACACCCATAACATGTAAATTGTATAGGAATAAAATAGCAATAAGCTACAAGATGAATGTCACACAAACACCGCCACCCCGCCATCCCCCTCCTAGACAGAGCTGTGATTGGAATTTATACCAGGCATAAATCCTGTCAAAACTTCTATCTGGGGCGCCTGGGTCGCTCAGTCGGTTGAGTGTCTAACTTCCGCTAAGGTCATGATCTCACGGTTCGTGGGTTTGAGGCCCGTGTCAGACTCTGTGCTGACAGCTAGTTCAGAGCCTGGAGCCTGTCTTCAGATCCTGTGTCTCCCTCTCTCTCTCTGACCCTCCCCTGCTCACACTGTCTCTGTCTCTCTCAAAAATAAATAAAACATTAAGAAAATTAAAACAAAAACTTCTATCCATATGTATGCACAGCTCTATTTAACCCTTCAAACTACAATTTTAACTACATTGCTCTGAGTATGAGTCAGACCACGGGTTAGACAGCCAAACCTGTAGAGTTTATAGGTGTCCTTAGAGTTTATAAGTGTCCTGAGAATAGATACGGTCCTTCCCACTAATGTGGAGGTCGATGCTGCCGGCCGCCCTGATCTGCAGTCTTCGGAGGCTCTTAGATCTATCATGTTCTCTTTCGGATTATTCCTCCTCCTCATGGTCCAAGGTCATGTCCACCGTCCAGGAGCATAAATGGCACAAAGTCGACAGGGTAGAGCAGAGTGCCCTTTTCTTTGGTGCTCACCTGAAAGTCCTATCCATCACTCCTCCTCACCCCCTCTTTGGTCTGCATTGGGTCACATTAAACCCCAAAGTGCAAGGTCGGCAGGAAGCGTTAATATATTTGTGAGGCAGCCATGACCCTCAGGCATTCTCTTAACTAAGGAAAAGGGGGTGTAGTGGCATGCTTGGAGGGGGGAGGGGCAGCAAGAGCTTTCTGTCCCCGTGAGGAGGGATATTTTATCACGGAAATTGTGTAGAGTTTCCTGAATGTGGTAATTCATTTCTCGGTTGGCAGTTCCTCTGCAAAGGGTGTGGTCCTGGTTACCTGCACCCTGGCGGGGGAGGGGGGGAGCACACCCGCTGCCCCCTCCCTCCCCACCCCCCCCACACACCCTGTCTCACGCTGCACACCGTCCTACAGTGGTTTGTCCCTGACTCCGCCTGACCTCTTCCCTTGCCGGCAAGTAGTCGCCGGCAGAATGTAGAAGGTCTGCCAAGAATTCCGCGGTGGGAACGCACCTACAAGCACGTGTGCTGTGCGGACGCATGTGTGCGTGGTGTGAGGGCCAATCCCTGGTGATCGGAAAATAGGGCTGCTTCCAACTTTCAACTTATGGGAACTGTGATAAGCTTGTGTACTGAAACCTCGCCCAACACCCTTCATCGCTTTTCAGGGATTAATCCTTAATATTGAGACCAAATGAATGTTTTCAAGGCTTGGGATACAGAAGCCGGAGTTTGTCTTAGCCACTCTGTATGGCAGTGACAGTTGACGCACATTGGATTTGGTTTATTATCCCGGATGGATCTGCCTCTCGTGACATTCCTGACGCTTTTAAGTTCTCATTTCAGAATAACGTGGGTTGCCTTTTATTCTCCCAGTTTTCATGTGTATTAGGAAGCCATACTTTTTCTTTTGCTGCTTCCTTCCATTTTTTTACCGACCATATGCGTATTTCAGCTGCTGCTTCCTCCTCCCGGCCGGTTCCCGCTCCATCTCACTGTCCCTTCACCTCACCATATGCCAGGCGCTTGGTGACTCAAGACGTGATATTTCAAAGCAACAAGTCACGTGCGTCTGCAGAATCACAGCTGTGCCTGTCCGTACGTGGCTCTCCTTTGTCGCCACCCATGAATGAAGGGGATTCTCCTCCTACTTCTGCGCCTCTCGTATGAACTAGATCCCGTCACCTAAAAATGCTGTTCTTCTGCTCTTATCGAGTTTGCAGACTTCAACCTCTGAATCAGGCTTCCCCTTTACTTTCCTTGTTGACATTTGGCCATTCAATACTCCATGACATGAATAAATGCCCTGTTATATACTACCAGGTCAGGGCTCCTCAGCCTTGCCACTCTTGACATTTTGAGCCAGATAATTCTCCCCGGATTCGGGGAGCCCTCCTCCTCCTCTGCATCTCTGTAGGACCCAGCTCAGTGCGACAGAGATGGAGGCTGGACAGTTGTGAACTTGGTCGAGGGCGAGAGCTGAAAGGCCCTTGTCAATTGTTCTCTTGAGTAGGGGCTTTGATGAGGGCAGTGATTAGAGCAGTCTGTGAGCCACCATCCCTGAGAGAAGCCCGTGTTTACACAGTCTCCTGGTTCATGGACATCTTTGCTTTCTGGTTTGGGAATTTATGATGTTTCTCCCTTTCTCGTCATATAAGGAGCAAGTGACTTCCACTCTTCCATTCTTTAGCCAACTAAGAAACCTTTTAAATGGAATCTAAGCTGCATGGGGAAGCAAAAGTATTAAAAACAAGTCCGAAGAAAGGCGTTTGTCTTGTTTTTTGTTGGTTCCTAAGTTTGTTTAAGCCACACATGAAACACATGTCCCTGTGTAACTTTCTTCCAAGCAGACATTCCTTACTGTGGCCGGTATGTCTCTCCTCCCCTGACTGTGACCGTTAGTAGAAAGTACCATGTTCAAGTCCGTGACCATAGCAGAAAGCATCTTGTCCAAAAGTCAGCAGCTCCTTGGCTTCTAACATGGATGCTTCTTATTCTCGTCCTTTCCCAAAAGGGTGAAGCATTACCTTCCTGAACAGAGAATACCTGTTTTCAATTCTCTACAGTTTTAGAACGTGAATGATAGAAACTATTGACTGATTTGTTTTATTAATATTAGTCATAGAGATACACATTTAAGACCAGTAGAGAAAAGTGCTGATGGCATGTTTTCGAGTGTGGCCCTATTTGGGGGGACAAAAACCGATTGATTGGCTCTGTGATTTGCTGTCAACATAATCCTGCCACGCGCTCTCCTTGCTTTGCTGACAGCCTGTCCCCAAGAGAGCTCAATGGCAGAAAGTTGTGGGGAAGCCAGAAGGATCCTACTACACCAAGTTTACTTAGTCCTTACTATGATTATGGCTTAGTCTGCTCAGGCTGCCGTAACAAAATACCACAGCCTGGAAAATACCTAAAAGTCCAAGATAAAGGCACCAACAGATTCAATGTCTGTTGAGAACCCCTTCCTAGTTCACAGATGACCTCTTCTCGCTGCACCCTTACAAGATGGAAAAGAGAAAGCTCTGGTCCCTTCATTTCTTTATAGGGACACTAATCCCAACATGGAGGATCCATCTTCATGATCTCGTTTAAACCTAATCACTTTTCAAAGGCCCTACATCACACAACATCACATTGGGGGTTAAGGCATATGAAATTGGTGGCGGGGCATACAAACATTCATTCCAAAGTATTATCCATTAAAAAGAAATCTAAAACACTATCGTGCAATCCACTCCATTCTTTGCTTCTTGAGCTCTGAATGTATATGTAAAATTCAAATTACTACAAACCAGACAATGAATGAGGGCAGCGTTAATGCCAGAAATAAATTCTCTGGCATTTTCCCGTGTGACAACATATGAATGATTTGAACAAAGTGTAATTTGAACATTTAAGTGATACCTCTAAGAATCGAGAGCTTCTGGAACTTTTGCAAGTTTTGTTAAAATATAACTGGTGAGTGCTCGCTTCGACAGCACATATACTAAAACTGGAACGATACAGAGATTGGCATGGCCCCTGTGCAAGGATGACATGCAAATTTGTGAAGCATTCCATATTTTTCAAAACTTGAGAGACTATTGAATACTGAAAACGAACCGAGGGTTGAAGGCGGAGGGGGAGGGGGAAGTGAGGAGGTGGTCATGGAGGAGGGCACTTGCGGGAAAGAGCACTGGGTGTTATATGGAAACCAATTTGACAATAGACTATTTAAAAACAAATTAATTAAAAAATATATATAACTGATGAAAACAAAAACGGGCACAAAACTGTGGAACGTTAACTCTCGAGCATAAAATTAAAAATTTACTACCAAGAATAAGGGAAAGTTTCACTGAAAACTTCCCCCAAACCAGAATTCAACTTTTTAAAACCATATCAGCCTTTCTCCTTTTTCTTTTGCTTTCCCTTTGGCTACTCTCTGCTTGATTCTTAATCTTCAACCTGATAAACGAAGGTGTATAAATACTTAATATATGTATACATCTAAGTGTGTCTGTTTGTATGTGTC
Source organism: Helogale parvula (assembly GCA_004023845.1). Taxonomy (NCBI): domain Eukaryota; kingdom Metazoa; phylum Chordata; class Mammalia; order Carnivora; family Herpestidae; genus Helogale; species Helogale parvula. The sequence goes on along the minus strand of PJEM01002314.1, from coordinate 183,891 downwards.
ATAACTTGACAGTAATGTAAATAATAAATCAAAAATACTCTGCTACCATTGCCCCTGTTAGTTTCCTGGCAGTACTTTCTTCTTAATTGTGCCCTATCTTTGCTACAAAGAAAGTTCTCACTCCTGACTTGATGACATTTTGCTTCTTTATTTTTCTCATATTTCAAGCTCTTAGGCACTGTTTGGTAATGTGCCCTTAAGATGTAGTCCAAAAAAACAATTTGCTTAAGGCTTAAGAATTCAGTCCCGCGTTCTTGGGGACTAGATAGCTGGATGATCAGTGTTTTGATTGTACTAAAGATTTAGCCACAGGGGCGCCTGGGTGACTCAGTCAGTTAAGCTTCCGACTTCAGCTCAGGTCATGATCTCACAGTTCATGGGTTCGAGCCCCGCGTCGGGCTCTGTGCTGACAACTAGCTCAGAGCCTGGAGCCTGCTTCAGATTCTGTATCTTCCTCTCTCTCTGACCCTCCCCTGCTCACGCTCTCTCTCTCTCTCTCTCTCTCAAAAATAAATGAAAAACATTAGAAAAAAACATTTAAAAAAACAAAAGATTTAGCCACAGCTTGCCTTCTGTCCATGTGCTAGTCTTGTAGCAATTTCAGGATGAATGCAGCTTGTGTTTAAAATGATAAATGATGTCTTTCCACTTTGGTGATAAATTTGCATATCCCACGACTTCTCACGGGCCCTCACTCCAGAAGCTTAGCACTAAAAGTTTGCGTGTGCAGAACATTCATGACCGAAGTCGGATCCTGATGTCACCTCCACCTTGTGGTCCCATTGGTGCTGAGTTTCCAGGCAGCATAATGTCAAGCACGTTATCTCCCTCATAGAGAAGACTTCTGGTCTTTTTATAGGTGGCAAAAAATCTATTTTTAATAGATGATTGATAATTCTTTCCCTATTAACTCAGTAAAAGTTTGAAATCATGTATCAGATAAAAGCCAGATACGTTGACTGGCTTTGAAATAACTCTTTTCCTTTGGTATTGACATGCCAGGGTTCCATCGCCATTCCGAAATAGTAGAGGATCCCCTTTGAACTTCATTTCTAGTTGCCATCAAAGATTATCCGTATTCACATCAGTTTTCCTTTTATTTCCTTCAGATTCTCTCTGTAGCTATTAAGAAAGGATTGTAATAAAAGATATTTAAGAGCTACATAGATCACATATCAGAGCAGAAGAAAATTGTCTACTGATTTAGCCATTTATCCTATTTTATTGTGCAGAAGTTAGGAAAGGAGAACAAGATGAAACCCAGCAAATGATAACACAGCTGCTTTTTGTTCTTAGAGTTTGCGATCGCGTTGTGTAATGAGCATGCAAACGCTACTTCTGTGGACCTTTAGCTGTTACGTTAACTCTTCCTCCATGAGAGGGAAATGCCATGCCTACCGAGTTTCAAGTGTCATAGTATGATTTTTCTGACTATTTTCAAATTTTTATATGAAAACAAGAGCTTACAAGTTTAAAGGGGGCACCTGGGTGGCTCAGTCGATTAAGCTTCTGACTCTTGATTCCAGCTCAGGCCATGATCTCATGGTTCATGAGCTCAAACCCTACATCAAGGTTCTAAAAGTGCAGAGCCTTCTTGGGATTCTGTCTTCTCTGCCCCTCCCTGGCACTTGCTAGCTCGCTCTCTCTCTCTCTCTCTCTCTCTCTCTAAATAAAGAAACCAACTTAAAACAGTTTTTAAGATGATCCAATGAACAATGAAAAAAAACCCATATGAAATAATTTTCCATTTCGTGTTGCACCAGCAGAGAGATTCCCTTCCCCAAACTGGCTTTCTGAACAAGTCGGTATTCCCCCTACTTCATCATGGAGGGCAGCAAACCGACAGAATGACCGGTCTCTTTCCCTGGCGCTCCCTTTCTATCCAGTGTAGCGAGCCACTCTCAAATGATGAACCAGGAGCAATGTGACAGGACTCGTTCACTTCCAATTATGTTATTTTTTGTATTTAAAAGAGATGTACTGGTTTCATTAGTAGGCTTGCACAAGCGTGCAAGGTCATTTCAGAATGGTTTTGGAGTGCCTTTGGTTAAAAACAGAAGCAGATTCCCACACATTGAGTGTCTTTGTTCCAAAATTGAAATTGAGTGACACTCTCATTGAAGGTGACCTTTTGTGGGATGTCCAACATCTATCCTTGGGATATTCACATTTGAGCTTTGGCCTTTGCTTAAGCTAAGCTGTTTCATAATTGAGGAAAAGAAGACATGAGTTTCTCATTTTTCTCTTAGAAAATAATGCAATTCTTAAAATGATTTGTGATAGTTAAATGACTTTTTTTCCCTATCAACACTTCCATCTTTGTGTAACAAGGATATGAAGTAAGCCTATGCTCCAGTAAAATTTTCAGAACTAAGAAACATATTTTAGAATACAACTGTGATTTTGTATTTATATATAGATATATACACACATACATGTATAGATATGAGCCCAAATATGTGCAGGGAAAATTTAATATATTTCACTTAGACTCTAAGCAGCTGTTAATAAAGACAAATAAGCAGCTAAATGAATTAGTGTGCCCACCCTGAAATTGTAGGGTTATTTTGTTTTCCTGGGATTTTTCTCAGAAGGGAATATGTGAGTCTTTCTTCTAAACGTAGAGTTTACTTTGTTTTCTACCCTCGCTACATGTATTGCTTTTGTTTCTCCCAAAAGACAAAGGTTGTGTGTGATCAAAGATCAGAATCCCTATTAAAATTTTTCCTATTTTTAAAATCCTAAGAGTAACAGAAAACTTGGAATGTAGAAAAATTGAAAGACACATTTTGTTCAGAAGCTTTTGTTATCATGCATGTTTCCGTGGTACATTTTACTTGGTACAAAGCACAAACCACATACCATTTTGCATCCTGCTTTGTTCATTTCACTTTTATCATTTGTCCACATTGCTACACAGTCTTTACAACCATCATTTTCAATGGTCTCCTGATATTCCTTTGTGCAGTAGGCGGTAGTTTTCATGTTATTTGTATTAATTTTTAATTACACATTCTCCTGCTATTTGTTAGATTCTACTCAAAGCAAACTGAACTATCAGAATCACTGTAAAATATGAATTTGCCTTTAACTAGGTCGGTGCATCTAATAAACCATAGCAATTGTTTCTTTTTTTTGGCGGGGGGGTCCATTCTGACATCTGTTTGATGCCTGTAATGCAATGATAGAATTCAAAATCACACAAATACGTATTTCATAAGTTGTATAAGAATTTATCAGCTGGCACTTAGGCCTAAGAAGGGAAGGCATTTGACTGTCCTCTGTACTGTGCTGTGCCAGTAGTGTGCAAACTGTAAGACATGCTGCCTTGATCCGCAGCTTTCGTCCACTCTGCTCACCAAAAGTAATTTATTTCCTCTTCCTCTTCACACCAATGTGCTGACACCGTCCTTTGAGAGCTTATGCATTCTCCTGCCAGTTACGTTCACTTATGTACACGCACCACTGCCTTCCACTTTCCATCATAAGCTCTTGGTGGGCAAGAGTAGGTCTCTCTCATTTTGGGCTTACTAAGGCATCACCCCCCATGCAGTAGATGGTCACCAATGTTATGTGTGTCTTTATTTTGTGTGTAGCATTTACAGAAGGCCAAGTTGGGAAGTGTAATCATGTTAAAGATGTTTGCTCTCTTATTTTTCTTCCACCAGTGGGATGGAGTAGGACCTCTTCCAGACTGTGCAGAACCACCAAAAGGGATCCAGATGCTGTGGCACCCATCAATAGTCAAACCCTACCTCACACTGCTCTCTGAGTGCTCAAACGCAGACACGCTGGAAGGGGCGGCAGGTGCCCTGCAGAACTTGGCTGCAGGGAGCTGGAAGGTATGAATGACTAGTTCATTACCATAAAGAGGAAATCTGGAATTATGAGCAAATCCTTAGAGAGGAATAGGATTCCAGTTTTGAGATATGCAATCCCAATACAGTTTTTGAAGATGTTAGAGAAAGATCAATTCCACTCAACTGTTAGACATAGAAAGGCATTTCTTTTAAAAATTCTCAAGGGCTCAGGAGTCCTTGAAGTTCACTACAAAATATAGATGAGTAGTTGTAAGTATGGTCATTGAAAATGCTGTGATATGCTTTCTATTCTATCTGTGTAGCTGAGCTATTTTGTTTTCAGGGGAAATTGCAACATGTCTGATGCTTTTCAAAGCTATTGCTATTGTTGACTATAAGGAAGCTAATACCCAAAACCTTGCATCAAAATCCATGCAGACCCCTATGATGTTGTAGTTGTTCCAGTCCCCAAAGGAAAAGAACCTCTTTCATTTTTAACCTATGGCCTTACAGAGAAGAATAATATTGCCAGGTCACGTTGGCCAGAATGCTAAAATAAAGCAAATGTACAATGGGGAAGGAGATTAGGAGGGCCTTTATTTCTGAGTTCTTGAAAATACACAGGGTTCCTGATTATTTGTCATGGAAGATTCCCACGACTCTTATTTTGGGTAGAAAAGGATTCACCAGAGCAAAGAATTCTTGAGTTTCATCACAATAATCATTACATGAGCTAACCTGTCGTATTGCATGAAAGAGTGTAGTCAAATGGAAGAATGAGGGCATATAGGGACAGTATCAAAAGAGGAAGTTCAAACCTCTGCCATCCATCTTTCATCCATTTAATATAAAAGCCTGGGGCTTGGAATACACATAAATCACTGTCTTGCATTCACTGTCTTAAAACAGTGTTAATAAGATGCAGAGAATTCTCCAGAGCTCAGAACCATAGGCGCTGCACGTACTGTCCGCAGCATGGTCCTGCAGCTATATCCTCCCTTCTTGTGATAGCTTCCGATATCTGCCTTCTTGTGTCTTCTCCCTCTGTCGTTCTTTGTTTCCATTGCTGTAGCAATGCCTTCTTTCTCGGGTGGGACCCTCCGGCCCTTGGGGACCAGCCCTTGACAATACCTCCCAGAAGCTGGCTGCTGATGTATGGGCAGACCCACCCCTTCTTTTGAGAGTCTTAGGAATGAACATCACTGACCCTTTCCTCCATGTCCATAGGTGTGTCCCTAATGTTGTTCAGGAAGAATTCAGATTGGACTAGACTTGAAGTGAGGTTAGCTTTTGCTTTCCACCAGAGAAAATCTTCAAAAGTAGAGTCCCATCAAGTGGAATTCCAGAGTAGGGCCTTTCATGACTAGGGAAGAGGTGATAGTGGAAATCACTTGCTTGAACTAGCTCTTAGATCTTATCTTATTCTAAATTTAAGAGGCACTGATTCAGGTTACAACTCAAACCTAGTGTCTACCTTTTCTGAGCTTTGTCACCCCAAGCAAATTCTAGCACCTTATTGCTCAGATGTGTCAGTTTTAGACAGAGAATATTGGGTCTGCTTCATGTTACAGCTTGCAGATCAATCATGACACCAGATGCAAAGATGGTAGCTGGATGCTACAGGCCAATGGGTTGTCATTCCATATGGCCAAAAGTCTTGTCAACCTTACTTATAAGAAGCATTTGTCATCCTAATAACTCTAGAAAAATTGAGTAAAATGGACTAGCCCTCAGGCAAGGCAAGGGGCTGCAAAGGAATATTTGTGTGTGGTTATATATATATATATATATATATATATATATATATATATTTATATATATATATATTTACATAAGAGTTTTCTTATCAAAATACAAATACACAGCATGCATAACAGTCGATCACAGTATCTTCATTTCCTGTATAATTTATTAACATGCCATATTAAATGGTAAGGAAATATGTGGGAAAGAAAAATAGACAATCCATAGTGATGATTTAAGAAGGTAATCATTCAGCCAGTTTAAGAAGGTCATCATTAAGCCAAATACTGGTTAAGTGTTATAATTTTTAAAAGATTGAAAGTAACTTGTACAAAAAACCAAAATAAGAAATCCTTCTTTTAAAAAAAGGTTTTATTTAAGAAAAAGTCTTGAATGATTAAAAGATTGATTTAAGACTCACAATAGCATCAAGTTTCATGCAGACAGTGCTACCGTCTGAAACCTAAGTACTAAGAATGTTTTTTTATAGCAACTGTTGAAATTTAGTAGCAGTTTTTTTAGTGTCCTTAACTTTTTATGGCCCAAACAAAAGCAGAATTGTGAAGTGTAAAGCACCAGAATTCTGTATAGGGACAGCTTTTTATAGACCTCATCATCTGAAACAATAACTTCTCTTTATAGGAAGATCATGTACACTCTTTTTCTGTAACAAATTGACTAGCAAACTAGATCCTCATAATGGTCTTAAATAGTTTTTAAACTTTGAGAGACTCATTACTTGGTTTATAAGCACCAGAAAAACATAATGGTATTATGGCAGAAGCAGAGTGAACCATTTTTTTTCATAGTCAAATGGACTTTGGTTACTTTTATTTTCATTTACAGTACAGTTATTTTGTGTGTCACAGAATATTAAAACAATTGGATATAGTAGTTTGGGGTTTTCCAAAATCTGAATGAATGCTCTTTCAACTCGCGCTTATGGGTTATTTCTGTTGTAATTGAACTTTATGAACACCTAAGGTTTGAACTATAGAAATTTATTCTGCACTTATTATTAAGTTGGATATTTTAGATATCATTGTACAGCCCATTTTTCCACAAAATGTGACCATTTTCAAAGAATCTATTATTTATTTTATTTACTTTCTAAAAAAGATAGAATAAAGAGATGCTTGGATATTAAGCTATTAACATTTAATGAGGTAACATCATAGCAACATAGATGTAGTGAAGAAGGAAACAAAATCTCTGGCCATGTGGCCAAAATTAATAAAAAATAAGAGAACTGGGAAATTTGAGACTTGTCCTTAGCGTTAGGGGCAACAGCCTTGACAAGGACAATGAATTTAGCGTAGCTTAGAGTGTCATGTAAAAGTGAACCAGGGCATCAGTGGGGTATAACAAATAAAAGTACAAATTATGGTTTGACAATTGTCTTATTCTAGTTAATGGTATAATGTAAAGCATAAAAATCAAATAAAAAGAAACAAAGTTTTGAAAGATACGGCAAAAATGGGGCATGAAGCATGATGCCTAGGGGTTTAGGAATTGGGTCAGAATAAACAGAGAGGTTATCTGAAGATCCTGCCCAATCAGCAGGCTCCTAGAGACAACAAACTTAGTTGGACTTGATGACCAGTCTGAGGCAGGACAGGGATGGGCCCAACCTAAGGAGGAAGAGGTGGAGAAGATCCAAAAATAGCAATAGTTTCCAAATTAACTGAATCCTAGAACAATGCTTAAAAATATCTCTAAAAATACAAAAGATATGCAGCACCCAGCAGATTAAAATTAAGAATGTCTGGCATCTAGTTGAAAATAACCTTACAAGAAAATAAAGAGGAAAATGTAGTTCATAGTAAGAAGAAAAATTAATCCTTCCAGAGCAACTCAGAAGTGAAACAGAGTTAACATGAGCAGACAAGCAGTTGCTATCACTGTACTCCTTGTGTCCAAGAAGATAATTAGAACATGGAAACTAAGTAAGACTCAAATAAAACTTCTAGAGTAGTAAATACAGTGTGTGAAATGAACAACACATGGGATAGCATTAATGGGAATGTTAGACATTGCAGAAGAAAAGCTGAACAAACTGAACAGAAACTACTCAAAATGAAACACAAAGAAAAAAAGAAACCATAAATTATCAGTGAACCTCAAGTGACCTGATATACATGTCATTAGAATCTCGAAAGATGGGGCGCCTGGGTGGCTGGGCTGGTTAAGCATCTGACTCCTGATTTCAACTCAGGTTGTGAGTTGAACCCCACATGAAATCAAGCCCCACATCAGGTTCTGCGATGAGAGCACAGAGCCTGCTTGGAATTCTCTCTCAAACCCTCTCTTTCTGCCCCTCCCCCACTTGCATGCATTCACACTCTCAGTCTCTCAAATTAAATAAAGTTTAAAGAAAATTCTTTAAAAAAATAAAAGAATCCCTAAAAGAAAAAAAAAGAGAAAGGGAAAAGATAACAGAAAAAAATATTTGCAAAAATAATATTTAAAAATGTCCCAAATGTAATGAAAACCCTAAACTCACAAATCCAAGCCAGCTCAAGAAAACCCAAGTGGAAGCCTGAAGCAACGGTACTAAGGTGCCTCACAGTCATATTGCTCAAAATCAGTAGTAAAGAGAACATCTTAAAATCAGCCAGAGAGCAACATTGTGTGTCAACTACATTCAAAAGAAAAAGAAAAACATATATATATATATATATATATATATATATATATATATGATTTATTTTTTTTAAAAAGCAGCTAGAGGAAAAGACTTGTCCTGACAAGAAGAGTGACAGCTGATTTCTTATCAGCAACAATGACAATGAGAAGACAGTGGGGCCGCATTTGGAATCTGCTGGGCCCAATTACATATAAAATTGATTCTGGCTTGATATCTACCAGGCATGACCTGTTCTTAAAGGAACCCCTGAGGCACAAATTATACCTAGGACAGGTGTAAAATGATCAGTAAAATAATCTCCATTTGAGCACAGGTTAAGACATGGGCTAACCTGGGAACTGGCATTATTAATTATCTGAGCAGTTGGGGCAGAGGGAATTCAAACAAACTTCAGAGTAACTGTTCTCACATCCTCAGAGCTATGGGACTCAGGACATGCCACTCAGTATTCTGCTCTTCCAGTCCAGAGGACAAGCAAGTAGTCATACCCCCCGTATCAGATTCTAACCCCACACAGGGACCACAGGATTAAGGGATTAGTTTGGCTTTAGAAAAGACTAGTAAAGGAGCATGTGATCACTTTAAGCCCAAACAGCATTTTTGTGGAAGTGGTTACAACTTGCTGGTCCTATCAAAAATTGTGGTAGCTTTGATCCTTTTTATACAGTTCCTTTCAGGGGATAATGCTATCCTTAAATAATAAGCATTAGATTCTAAAAATTAACCTGATATTATCCTCTATCAGTTAAACATTTTTTTAATCTTCAATTGTGAGCTGTTAGTTGCTAGACAATTGACATAAGAAGCTACGTTTGACTTCCTCCTAGTACCTTCCAGTGTGATAAACATGAAAACAAAAAGTTCAAAACCCATTATGGATGCTATGATAGAAATATATACACAAAGCTGTATATATACACAAGGCACAAGAGTGTTCTTGGACTCAGTTTTACAAGGAAGAGGTCAGGAATGAGGAAGCACACTGCCAACATAAGGGACTAACACCTTAGGGCTAAAAGTCCATGATTAGAGTTCATTGCCATACACCAGCAGATCCCATTATTTAAGAGGAATGCTAGCAGCAATAACAAAGATGTCCCAAATATGCAAGGGCTAATAATTCAACATAGAAGATGGAAGTTATCTTCTCTGATGTAACAGGTATGGGCAGGTTGTGTGAGGAGGGAAGCTCCCTCCCTTTCTGTGGAAAAAGAACACAAATCCACAACCAGATATGTTCTCTTATGAAGGTGAAGATCATACCTGTGTGTCCCTCACATATAATCTGGGCTCAGCATCTCGCCGCCGGTAGACAGATGCTTTCTGTACATTCATACATCACTGACAATGGAAAACAATTCCCAGGCACAAAGTAATCTGAATCCAGATTCAAAAAGAGTAAGATTCTTCATTCTAAAGGGACAGAGATTCGCTAATATATTCAATTTATGTTACAAAATAAAACACTTAAGATCTTAGTAAAAACCAGTGGCACTCTAGGTGCCTTACTAGCCGGACCTTCAACAAAAGCTGTGCCTTGTATTTACAAGACTTAGAGGGTTTATATCAGCACCGTCCCTCCAGACTGTGCTTAATATCCCCTGAAAAAACATATTTTCTGGATCCAAAAGAAAAATATGAGATGTAACTCCTCTGCCCATGAGACACCACGTTTATAAAAAGAAAAAAAGGAGCATATAATAAAGGAAAGGCTTTCTGATTTAGTGTCTAATAAGTGAGGTTGAAAAACAATTAAATTACTTTTATTTTGTTATATTGAATAAAGAATCACTGAGTCTGCCCTGCCTGCTTTTCTTAGTCACCATCCTCGTTGTCAAAAAGCAGAGGAGAAAGCAGAGTCATGTGAACACTCATCCTTGCTCACCTCCCCTTCCCAGTGGGGTGTTTACACAGCCCTGTCACTAGAGAACATGCCAGACTCTCAGAATTAGGTCTGTGGCATCCTTCCTCTCAGGCACACCACGCCTGCGATCTAACAGGGTCACAGTTTTTTGCCCAAGGCATTTCTAAATACCATTTGCACACAGTGTAGATATATTTGATAACATTCACCAGAAAGGACTCTCTGTGTTCAGTAAGGTCCATTCTTAAAGGTATGCTTTTTCACTGAGAATTGCTGATCTTTGAGACGGCCTGAGAGTTAGGGGAAAAGGTGTCCTTGTGACTGTCAGTTGAGTGAATGCATCTTCTGCGTCACTTTTATGTGAGCTTGGCCTTCTTTATTTGTTCTTACAACAAAAGTATATCTAAATGCTTCCCCCCAACCAGGAAATTCTCTTGCTTGCACATTAATATTTTCAGCATCGCATAAACACTTGCAGTAAAATTCAGTCTTTGCACTAAACCTCACTTACATTTTAAAAACACAAACAAACACGTTAGGTACGCCGTAGCTGCCATTACCTTAATTAAAAATTTTATTTGTTAAACTGATTTACTGGTTTAACGACACAAGGGAGCTTCTTGTGAATCCTCTTCATTATAGATACAGCTTTTTAAAATGGACTTTGAAAAAAAAATATGTAATCCTGCAACAAGATCTGAATTTAACCAGGGGACCCCTATACCCTGTCTCCACCGCAGCTGAATCCCAGCATTTGAAGGGCCTTGGGGCAAAATTTCCCCGCTGCTTCATCAATCCTATTGCAGTCAACAGCCACAGTCCTGTATAAACGTGATAATTCAGAAAGAAATACACACTCAAGAGAATAATGTGAGGCATGCAGCAAAAGCCACATGAGTTTCTGAATATTTTGAACCTTCTTTTTATAGTAAACTGCGAGTTAAAATGAGATTGAGGAAGGATAATTTTTTTTAAACTTTCTGCCCTCTTTTCATGAGAATGAAGGACTGTGACAAATAACATGACATCATAAGTGAATTCAGAAACAAATTTCAAAGTCTCGTGTAAACTGTGCAAAATTTGTTGCAACTTAGTACTCATTGTAGGGCTGCAGGATTTTAGGATTGGGGTCCTGTGATACTAGAGGATGCTGGAATGCATCTGAAAGGTGAAATTATGTTTGGAAGGATTTGGTTTGAAAATGTGACTTTTCGTTACCATAACAAAAGGAAAAGTCAGAAATTTGATAAAGGAATCCAATGGGAAAACAGTCATGCAATAGAAAACCATTGAATCACAAACTTCTAAAGCAGGAGAACTTGTGAGATATGAATCAAAAATATTAATATTTAATGTGAATAGAGATCTTAATCCACAAAGTCAGAAGTTTAGGACTAGCATGGGTTCAGCCTCTTAAAAGATTATTTAATACTAAAAAGAGACTGTCTCTCATTATTTAGCAAATTATTAAGATTTCAAGAGGGAAAAAGCTAGTTAAGTTACAGTGTTAATCTTCTTTTAGGGACATAAATCAGCCTTGACCAGAGCTTAAGCAGGGGAGAAATTTTTGGAAAAATTACAGCCATCGATCCTGTTCATGGCTAAGCTGAGAATTTGAAAGTGAAGCTCTTGAGAATCCACATCGAATTGAGGTAGCCTGTGTTGAAAGGGTTAAAAAGAGTTGCCTTTATTTTTAATTTTTTTTAAATTTTTTAATGTCTTTATTTTTGAGAGAGAGACAGAGAGACAGAGCGTGCATAGATGCTCACAAGCAGGGGAGGAGCAGAGAGAGAGGGAGACACAGATCTGAAGCAGGCTCCAGACTCTGAGCTGTCAGCACAGAGCCCACTGTAGGACTCGAACTCATGAACCATAAGATCATAACCTGAACCTTAATAAGCAAGGTAGAGGAACAGCATTTAGTGGTTTGATTTGCTGTCACATCACATGCATAGAAAACATCCTTTCCTGACACAGACAAGGCCTTTCTCTTTGTAATTCCAATTATACACAACTTCTTGTATCAGGTCTGCTAAATCTGAGCAAGCTGTTCTCATGACAGGGTTGAAGTGTCCAGTAGTTCCGCTGATAGCACTTGAAGGGTCTTTAACTCAGGAGTTTCAAGGAGTGCCAGATGGGTTATTGCAAGTCCAAGGTAATAACACCAATTATTAAACTAAGATTAACTGGTACATCTGTAAGGATTATATCAACTACGAGTGCAGATGTCTTTCGGAGAGGCACATGAGAATGGTGGGCAAGCACACCAGCTCTGGGACAGCACTGCCCAAGCATCTGCAGGGTGTAAAGCCTTGCTGTGGCTCCCTTGCCTCATCAGTAAAGTGGAAATTATGATACTGGCTAGTGCATAGGGTAGAGATGGGGATTGAGTTAATACATAAAAAGGCATTGGAGAAGTGTCTGACAGTTGATTTGAGTGTTATGTTTGTTCTAGCTGCTATATTTTGAGGACTCATGGCTCTCCTGAGGTCACCACTGGGAAAGCATCTCACCAAGAAGAGTTTGAGACACGTCTGTGCTCTTTTCTCCTGAACCAGATCCTCCTCCTCTTCTTTCTCCTCCTCCTCTGTCTTCTTGGACATTCTACTCCCCCCTTTCCTCCTCTTCTTCCTTCCCCTCTCCCTTCTTCTCTTTTTGAATCATCAAACATCCTCTTTTCGGTTCATGGACCACTTTTCTTACAGGCATCCTGGTCCATGCCCTTCCCTCTACACTGGCGTGCTCTGTGCACAGTGCTCTCATACTCCACTTACAGGAAGTTAAAGCTGCATCCAAAGATTTCCATCTCAGCCACAATAAGTTATGATACATTTTTCCTTTCTTGTTCAGCTCTTTTTATTCCAGCAATGCTCCTACTTTTGTTTCTGTTACTAAACTCTTGGCAACCCGGACACCTTTCTCACCACCAGAGAGGCTGCCGTGCTTTTCAAGGCAACTTCTTTTCTAGAAAACCTGTAAATGAGCTTCATGTTCATGTGTTGAGTGCACCAGTGCAATGTCCACCATTTATACCCCATCTGAATACCTTTCTCTCATTCCACCCCTGCACTCTTTTACTCCTTCTTGCTTGTTTTCATGTAGGTTACATGCATGGGCTATTCATGATCTGCTCCAAGACTGAGTTCTACTTAAGAATCATCACTGTCATGTAGCTTTGCATGTCAAGAGAACTTGCGGAAACTTGCAACATCTCTTGAGTGAAATGTAAATAATTTACTGAGTTGTCTTATACTGAGATAATATTGGGAATTTTCTGTATACAGTTGACTCTTAAACAATATGAGTTTGGACTATGCAGGTCCACTTAGTCCTGGTTTTTTTTGATAAATACATCAATTCTGTATTATCTGTATTATGAGATTATGTATTATCTCTTTCTTATAATTTTCTGAATGATATCTTTTCTTTAGCTTATGTTTTTATAAGAATACAGTATAAATACATGTAACATACAACATGTGTGTTAATATACTGTTTGTATTGTTGGTAAGGCTTTAGGTCAACAGCAAGCTATTAAGTTTGGGGGGAGTCAAAACTTTAATGCAGATTTTTGACCACACAGGGGGGAGGTCAGTGCCCCAAACCCTGTGTTGTTCAAGGGCCAACTGTACATGCAAGCACATAGAACTAAAAGTGTCAAAATAGAAGTTATTTTCTGTGTATCAATAATGTAAGATCAAATCCATTATCTGATTATCTCTTTTCACTTGGGAAGACCATACCACTATTGCTGACCATTTTCTCCTACCAAAAAGTCATATCTGCAACTCATACACATTTTTGGCTATATACATTTTTTGTTAGTCTAAAATCACTTCCCAGGAAAGCTTAAGGATTGTCATTATTTTCCAAACACCAAATCATCTTTCCATCCAACCTGAGAGGGATAGAATAGCTGAACTTCTAAGAAGAAGAAACAAAGTCAAAGCTTTCCTTTCTTGGGTCATTTCAGATACAGCCAGGTTCTCCTCTGTCTGCATTTAGAAGGATGGAGGGGAGGGCAAGGCAGTGCCTGGGAGACTGAGCACAGAGGGTTGGGCTCAGTTTCTCTTAGAGAGAGGTGATGGCAGAGGAGGAAGTATTGTTGGCGTCATAAAGAGAAGCAGATGTGGGGTAACAGGAACAGGCGCAGGTGACCCCTTTGGAAGGTTATTTAACATCTTTGTGTCTAGATTTCCCCATCTGTAAATAAGAATACTCGTGCCAACCTCCTAGGGCCTTGGGGAACGAGGAGAGATCACTAATGTATAAGCCAGCTTCCTGGGCCTAGAATGAGGTGCCAAAGAAGTCACCTTTAGGGCTTATGCCTCAGCCTGCTCAAGTGACCAAGAACATTCCCTGTGGTGTCTTAAATGGTCTAGAATATCACCCGCGTAGTAAAGTTTATCATTGATGTTTATCTTACAATACGTAGACATTGACCCTACATCTGATTTCCATTTTCTTCTTTTTTCTAGCTTCCCTTCTTAGTTTTAGGGAAGAAAGCCAACAATGAGTGGGCTGTATAAGCTCAGGTTTCTAGTCTTTTCCGGGCACCGGAGACAAGAAGGTTCACAGGTAGTAGAGGAGGTGGATGAAAAGCATGTCTCAGCATGTCAAATTGCAAGTGAAATTTCTGATGACATCAAGGTGGTTTTGTACTGTGTTCACCAAGGTCCTCCCTCCCATGTAAGGGGTGTCCCATCCAGACACCCACATTCCAATGAGCAGCTTCCAAACCTTGAGGTTTCTCTATGTCTAAGAAATTCTGACTATTGATTTCTTTGCTCCCTGAGAGTGGGGGTGTGAAATAGTCCATTGCAATCAAGAGATGCTTTAGTGAATTCAGTCTGCTTCCCCAAGGCCCTCGGGCTCCCTACAGCTTGACGCACAGAGTGGGAACAGGAGAAAAAGCATAGAGTATGAGTTGATGGTGATAAGAAACTATGTGAATGTGACTTCTGACGTAGGACAGGATGAAGTTGTGTGTTTTCTTAATCTCATATTTCATGCAGGGCTGGGCTGAGGATGTGGCAGGCATGGCATATGCCCTACGTTCACTACCAGAGGGGGCTCCCTGCCTGCCACAGGTGAGAGCCAGCTCTGGGGTGCCTGCCCTGATGGGAACGGGGGATGGAGGGGCCCAGCGGGGGAGGGCTGGGGACTCTGCCCCACCTTCGGTGGTTCCCTGGAGGACGCTGCCACAGAATCCAAACCTTCATGTCATGAATGCCATTTTCTTAAACCCTTAGATTGCTTGGTTTTTTGGTCACACTCCTCTCTGGAACACCGTACAACAGTATAAAGTATATATGTAAATGTCTGGAAAACCCAGACCTCCCTGCATTCTGTTAAATGAATCTGAAGGCTTTATCAGCCTGCAGTTGCAAGCACATTTCAGATAAAGGTTGGACGTGCTCCATTAAAGTCAACAACTACCCATCTAAAGCCAGTTATATGTCTTATTCTATAAATTGGATGTTGAATTATGGCCCTAGACATAATACATTTTGATCCAAATGTTTACTTAAAATCCTTTAACAGTTTTTACTCTTGACCTTAAGTGTCATGTTTACCTCTCCTCACCCCTACCTTCACCAGTAACTTTTTCTGACTCATTTACTTTTTATTATTCAGCCAACACCTTATTGACAGTATGTTCACCAACTCACCTCCAAATGCACGTCTCATTAAAAAAAAGAAAAGACCTATTCTCAAACTTTTTCATTTTCTACCTTTTCTGGAGTTCTTTTTAATTCCTCTTAACACCAAAAATCCAGCCCGCCTTCCTGTCCTAGACCTCAGTATCTTAAAACATCAAGTGTACACATCACACAAATGGCTTGCCCAAGTCAAGGACTGCAAACGCCAGCATCAGAGAAATAAATCTGGCAAACTGATTAATCCAGAAACCTCCTCCATATACTGAAGGCAGAAAATAAAGTTAAGACATTTCGGCACATGCCTACCGCATTCAGCCCATTCTACAACTAGGTCTTGATAATCCATCCTTTTGGCTCCTGTAAACAGCCGTCTGAAAGTCTGCACGTGGTATTAGCTTCTAGGGTGTTCTACCCCTATGTCTAACGCCATGGCCTCCCCTCTCGTTGCAGTGGTCAGTGTACATCCGGGCTGCTGTCCGAAAAGAGAAAGGCCTGCCTATCCTCGTGGAGCTGCTCCGGATAGATAATGACCGTGTGGTGTGCGCGGTGGCCACGGCACTCCGGAACATGGCCTTGGACGTCAGAAACAAGGAGCTCATCGGTACGTTCTCCCCGATTCACAGCATCTCAGAATCTAAATGAAAACATTTTCTGGCAGGGTGCATGTGGCCGAAGCCCTAGGCAGGACATCCGCACGTGCAGAAGCAATGCATTCCTTAGAGGTCGTGTGTTTCCAGCTGTTTTTCTTTAAATCCAATGCACTGATTTCTCTTCTAGAATTTAGAAGAAAACACAGGGTGTTGACATTCCTACTCCTTGCAAATTAAAAACGACCACGATGCTCAGCACTGGATACCAGTGTCCTGAGCCTCTACATCTCTGATTGTTTGTTTGCATTCCATGTGGTGAATTGGAATCCTAATGGCTACACGCCACATCTCTTCCCCTATCTGTTTGAAGATCTGTTTTGGATTAGAGCACACTGGCTCTTTAATCCTGTTTTTAAAAGACTCCTCTTCCTCTAATTCGGTATTCAAGAAATAGGGAAAATCTTTTATTAATGAAGCATTAAGGAGATCATATATTCATCTATTTATTCAACACATGTTTATCCATGACCTACTTTGTTCCACGCCTGTTTTAGGCTCAGAGATTTTATCAGTGAGCAAAACAGACAGGAAGGCTCACCCTTGTGGGGTTTATATTTGGGAGCAGGGAGAGATGCACTGAATAAAATATACACCCACATGAACTTGATGGCGTGTTAGAAGCCTTACGTGCATAAAGGAAACCATAATTGTGTGGCTGCAATTTTCTTTAACTGAGATGAAATTCACATAACAGTATAGTAACCTCTTCAGAGTTCACATTACAGTGGCACTTAGTATTTTCATAATGCCATACAACTACCATCTCTATCTAATTCCAAAGACTTAAACCACCCTAAAGAAAACCCTGTAGCCATTCAATAGGCAACCACGTTTCCCTCCTCCAAGACCCTGGCAGCCATAGTCTCCTTTCTGTCTCTACAGATATCCAAGTTCTGCATATTTCATGTAAATTGAATCATATCATGTGTGAGCTTTGCATCTGGCTTCTTCCACTCAGCATAAGGGGTTGTGATTTTAAGTGAGAGGTCAAAGTCAAGATAGTTGTGGGAAGGCTGCATCTGAGAGAAGACCTGAAAGAGGTGAGAGTAGGTCTTGTGGACATTTAGGGGGAAGAGCAACTGGTGGGGGAGCTGGAGGCTATGTGGTGAGTTCAAGGTCTTCAAAGGGCATTTTGTGTGGGGCACAGAGTGAATGGTAGGAGCCCAGGGAGGAGAGGCCTCCTGGCTTCTCCTCCTGCAGGTGGGAAGATCCCAGGCCAAGGCTGACGTTCACCTGGAGGCATGTTGAACCAGGAGACCCCCCCCCAGAAAGGACACAAGCCTCCCCACCAACAGTGTACTCCTACTAGGGCGTCTGAGCTTAAAGAGAGGATTCTAGTGGGGTCTCTGGCCAGTGTCTCATGAAGCCTGGCAAGTGTCCATGCAGGTAACAGGTGTCGGTGGAGTTCAGGTAGCAGCGAGCTGAATCAGCCACTGTGCCAAAGGCCTCTAGGCTCGGCGAAAAGGAGGAAGTGGGTGAGCGTGGCCAGACGGTCGAGATTCCATTCCTGGGGCAGCTGGGGTCCCAGGCAGGGGCTAACTGTCCTTCACAAATTTCACAGAGAGCCATGGCTCTACCTGTGCTCTCCTCATTCCTGAGCGTGGCGTTCCAGGCCCTTTGTGATCAGGAAACGATCACGAACGATCCTGCTATTTCATAATACCCATCATATCCTCCAATAAAAACAAAAGTACCGTGGACCTTCATCCATTTATTTATTTACAGGGAAAACAGACTTCAAATCTTTGTCTAATAAATACAACTATTTTTTTAAGCTCGCACTATATTATAAGGCATGAAAAGTAAACTCATAATTTGATCTTTATGCTTAGTTTGAAAGTAACGTAAGTGTTGCTTGTGGATTTTGTATAATTAAGCTAGGTCGTTAACTCAGAAGGTTGGTCACCTGCTCCATATCTGTCCTTCCTTTCCTTACACAGTTGTTTCAGACGGGACAGAGCTGGGGCTTCCGATAAAACCCTATTGCTCCTGTGTAAAATGGAGGAAAAATCAATAGCTAATCAGTTCACTGCCTGGACACTAACTACTAGGCATTGTATGTTTGCGCCTTTTATTTCGTTTGGTGGATTAAAATATAACAAAATAGGGAACTATTGATTGGTTTTCTAGCTTCCAGGCACCTCTTCTTTCTCAGACGCCCGTTATCTAGGACTCTCTCTGAGGCTAGAACATTTGGAACTCCATATTGCCCGTGTTAAATTAAGCCTTTACTATCAAATGTCGCCAGCCAGGAAAGGGAGCCAGTCATTTAAAAATAGAAGTGTAAATATCCAAGTCACTGGCTTTATGGAATCAATAACTTTTTTTCTTGAATGAGAAAAGCAGAATTTAACAACAGCAACAACAACAGCAACAAAAAACCCAGCTGCACCTGTCTGTTCCATCTCTGAGAAAGGAAAGGCGACTTCTGCAAGCTCTTTGACTTTAAATACTGTATCAAAGTAGTGCTTATATAGGAAATGCTGTACAGAATTTTATGTATTGAAAAGATATTTGTAGTGGCTCTGAATGAATGATAGCAACGACGGCCGAGAGTTGAACTTGGACTTCTTTCTGTCACTTCTTAGTCAAAGCTTTGGTGACTGCCTGTGGTTTTATGGTGTTAAAGATCTGTATTCCGATGACTCTCAGATGTATATCTCTGGTGCGAATCCCGCATCTCTGCGTCTAGCTGTCTGTCTGGCATCTCCACTGGCTGTCCAACACATATCCCAGATGTATCTCCAGATCTGAGTGCCCTAACTTTCCCCCCAACCACAGGTCCTCCAGTCATCCCCAACAGCAGATGTCAGTTGGCCTTTTGACTCTTCAGTCCCCATATGTATTTGCTACTGGTCCATCAGCAAATCTGATCAATCTTCTACATTCTTCCAGGACCTGACACTTCTTACCCTCATTGCTCTTTTCCCCAAACTCCCACCACAGCCCACCTACCTGGTTATTTCCATGGCACCTCCCTCTGCTGTCGCCCCCTACCGTCTAGTCTCAACACAGCAGCCAAAGTAGTCCTGTTAAAACCCCAGCCAGAGCTTGACATCTGTTCTGTCCTCCTCAGTGGAAGTGAAATCCTTGTCAGGCTGATATGGTTGTACTTACCCAGCTCTCTGATTCCCTCCATGCTCACCTCTTCCCCTCTCGCTGTTACTAACATGCTGTGGTCACAGGTTCACATGTGGTTGACATGAGCCATGATCCTGCCTCAGGACCTTTGAACAGGCTGCTCTCTCTGCCTCCAGTCCTCTTTCTCCAAGTGTCCATGTGCCTCTGCCTTCATCCCAGTCAGGCGTTCCTTTCCAGTAGAACCTTTTCTGGCCACTATTCTTCAGTCCCACCCCTCCCCCACTTTTCTTCTCTCCACAGCACAGGTTACCTCCTAACATATAGTATTACACTCCTCTATCTTGCTTTCTGTCCATCTCCCTGCCGCTGGAACATTTGCCCACTGAGGGCGGGAAGCTCTGTCCTGTTGGTTCCCTGAGGGTGGCCCATGAACCTAGAGGGGCACCTCAATCTATCGTAGGACTTAATACATTTTTGCTAAATAAATGACAACAGTAAAATTCTTCCTGTCTGACCATCATCTTTTTTAATTTCTTTAAAACTTCTATTCTTTTTTATATAAATTTTTTAATGTTTTATTTATTTTTGATACAGAGAGAGACAGAGCATGAGGGGGGGGCAGACAGAGAGGGAGACACAGAACCAGAAGCAGGCTCCAGGCTCTGAGCTAGCTGTCAGCACAGAGCCTGATGCAGGGCTCGAACCCACGAACGTGAGATCTGACCTGAGGCGAAGTCGGAGGCTTAACCGACTGAGCCACCCAGGCACCCCAAAACTTCTATTCTTTTTTAAAGAGAGAGAGAGAGCACATCAGGAGCGAGGGACAGGGGCAGAGGGAGGGAGAGAGAGAATCTTAAGAATGAGAGAGAATCATGGGGCTCGATCCCTGGATCCTGGGATCATGACCTGAACCAAAATCAAGAGTCATGGATGCTCAACCAGTTAAGGCACCCAGGCTCCCCTGTCTGACCATCATCTTTAAATGAACCCCAAATCAGCAAAACATTAAGTAAGCAAATTAAACTTTAAAGAAAAACATTTTATATTAACAAAGAAAATCATTTTTAAAAAACTAGTTCATTTTCCTCCTAAAATTTACTAGAGGTATGCAGACGTTCTGAATTTCAGAAGAAACCCCATTTTTCCCATCCCTGGTTCCAGAGTTTCAGTTTAGCTCTTTCTAGATGGTTCTTTTCGTTAGAGTGGGGGAGAGGCTGCAGCCACATTTGGGTTGAGGAATTGTTCGTCTTCGGGGACTCGCGTTTTGGGGAAAACTCCCAATAAGCCATGGTCCTTTTACCCCTCTCAGCTCTACTGAGGATCATCTAAAAAGAATGTTGTCTTCCCATTTTGGGGTTTTCCTGGTTCTGTGTCTGTCTCTGCCACTGGGCAGTAAGTATATCTACTTCTCTCTCTCTGTCTATAGATAGACCTCCAGTGCTTCTGAATGATGTGATGAAGCTGTGGTCCAAGTTAGTGCACACACATACATTTCTTTGGCGCCTTCCAAAAAATGTTAATTATCCTTCTGAGTGAAGTGTTATTTCATCATTCAGAAAGGGGGTTTTTTTACAAGAATGGTAATAATTAGCTTCAGTTAAAGAGCAAACAGTATTGTAGCCCTTTAACAAGTGTAACCAAATGCCATCCATTCCCGCATCTTGACAGGTCCTGATAAACATGGCAGATATTTATTTTAGCCAAATCCCTCCCTTCTCTGCCAACAAATGAAATTCCAAAAAATAAAAAATAAAAAAATTTAAAGCATATTGCCAAGAGAGAGATCTGTCACCTGGCCAACACTGGTCATTAGCCCATTGCTATCCATCCATGGAAAATAATCCCAAAGAGAGTAGTTCCATCGTATGTACTGTTCTGTCTGGCTGCCTTTGCAGGCAGCGCAGAACATCAGGATGCATCAAAATCGTCACTTCGTATAGCATGGGCCCCGGAAGTAAGTTTCCCAACGGGCAAGATTATCTAGTCTGTGAAGGTCTTGCTGCCCCATTCAAGGCCCTGCCCGTGCAGATTGCCTCTTGCTACTAATGGCTTTTTCACGAACTCTTCAGCCGTACCCGTTTGTGTGCCATTATTCCCACTCACACACTTACGGACCTCCCGCTCACCATTAGCCCAGCTCGGGGTGACCTTCGGATGAAGACCATTTCTTGAACTCAGAGCAAAGGTGGGTAGTGCCGGCCTGATAAGAAATATCTTAATTTATCTTAGATTTCCATTGTGCTATTTTATGTTTGTGTATCCAGTAGGTTTTTGTGTGTACACACACTGCACCGTCCCTCAGTGAGATAATAAGCAGAGATCAGGCACCCTATTTATTTTCTGTTCTGCAGTGCCCAGCACTTTGCTCTGCCCATAACAGGCACTCAGTACATGTTTGCTGAAGTAACGCACCGATGGGTGAAACACACTGGTACTTATTCTGGAAAATGATCTGGAGGATGTTTGGGGAATCCCAAATAGAGGAAGGGGCAGGAGACATGTCTGTTTCAGTCTCTTTCCACAGCTTTCGGGGAATAGGAAGAAAGACAGCTTAGATGCTCCCTGAAATCCAGGCCTCTTGTCAAACTCATTCTGCTGCTCCTTAGAAGGGGGCTTGCGACTGGGTAGGAAGTAGTAACGTTTTCCGTGCGTGCATTGATGGCTGCCAGAAGTCCATGTTGGCAGACTGCCTCCACCCTGCGGGCAGTATGGGCAGAGAAGCTGATCGCCCGTCCTTCGCTTCCCAGGCAGTGACTGCTTGCCACACTTTCCAGCTGGTGAGCCAGGGCTGGGATCTGGAAGTGTCCCCCCCTCCGCCTCTCCGCATCCCTCGCCAGACTGAACTGAAGGACTTTGCACTGCCTCAGGAACCTGGCCCTTCATCTCATCCTCTCTGCTCTGCATGGCCGCTTCCCCCATTACCATTTGGATGGTTGGGTCACCACATCTGGAACGATCTATAAGGATGGTTCTCTGACTGGTGGCCCCGCACATTCATATTATAAGATCCATTCTTATAACTCAGCTAACTGTCTGCTCACCCCATCAGCTACCTGAGCCTCTGTCTAAGCAATACGTTCTCGATCGGTTCCAAGCTCCAAGGAGCACGGACCAAATTTGATGCTCTCTGGGGTTGGGAAGGGACCATTTCCTAAAGGAGTCTGCTGGCTCCAAACACAGGTGACCCCCAGGAGAGATGGAGGAGAAGGGAGCCCCAAACCTCTAGGTCTGCCTCATGGTGGACATCGCATGCCTTTCACCACTAGTGAAATCATGAATAAAATAGGGGGGATTTCTTGTCTGGGAGTTCATTATTCTTTAAGCAGTAAATCCTTTGTTGTTTCTCTTCCTTTTGGGGGGTTTTCAGATGATCCTTTTCATTCGTTCAAGAAAGCAGGGTCAAGGACCTGGAGGCACCCTCTTTCTAGCTTTTTTCTTTCTTGCCACAGTGTTTAAAAATTCAGGTGAAAGAGTATCTGACCACTGTTTATAGACAGCAGTTGCCGGTCATATTTAAAGGACAACCTAAGAAGTTTCTGTAAAGTGGAAATAAAGCCTGAATAAAAGAAAAGATAGTGAGTTCTGTCAATAGAATGACTTCCTCCATGCCACATTGTTACCTAGGGGGAAATGTATTTTCTTTTGGAAAACTGGAGGGATGAGGGTGGGGGATGGGACTCCTCATTATCTCGGTACTGACCTGAATGTTCCAGAGCTTTGTAAACATTTCCTTTTATTTAGTGACTGCACAGCTGAATTTCTGGAGATGTGTATCCACAGAATTATAGACCTGGCAGTACTGATCTTCATCCAAGCCTTGGAATGCGTTTTTATTTAATTCTCTAATCATGAGCACTTTCTCAGGGGAATGAAGAGATACCTAAAGCAGGGTCTCCATCTCCAAGAAGAAGCATTCCGAATATTACTCAGGAGGTCATTCCTCAAAGTTTATCTGAATCCTTTGGCCCAAGATTGAAACACATCTTGGTTATCATGCTCTGTTACTGAGAATATCTCTTTCTCCCCACAGTGTCTCCTAGCAAAACTAGAGAACAGAGAGCTCTAAAAATGTAGGGTCATTGTGTGTGTGTGTGTGTGTGTGTGTGTGTGTGTGTGTGTGTGTGTGTGTGATTTTCTCATCTCATGTAGATGGCTTGCGTATGGCAGAACATTCTGGGATATGGGCATCCCGTTGTGCAGGGCAGCCCTCTCACAGGTCACATCGCACAGCCCTGAGAGCACCTTCTTTACCTGTGTTCTTGACCCTGGGGTATCCCACCCATGCCTAGGAAAAGACCAAGAGGTTCTAGAGACAGTGCAACCAGAAGGCCGTGCATTATTTTCATCCCTGGAAATGTGTAAGCTTCACTTTATTAAGTAGGTTTGAGGACATTTTGGAGACATACCTTCTCTGCTTTTCAAACGTGTTTCTTCAGACCCTAGCAGATGTTGTTTTAATTAAAACACATGCAATTTCAATTAATATTTTAAAAGGAAGCCTGGCTTCCCAGACGAGGTGATTTATCAGAGCACACTTTGCCGGCTCTTTAATAACTTGATTTCACAAGCCAAATTCTAGGCAGCAGGAAAGCTGTGTGCTTTGGCCAAAACTTGGTATCTTCAGATTAGGTGCCTGTGTTAGAGCCCCCAAACCCAAGAGCCTAATCTCGTGAACGCTGCCTTCCTTTCCAGTGGCACCATGAATCCTTCGTTAATTAACTTTGGACACCTGTTGGGGAATTTTGGTGTCTGCGCCTAGCAGATAAGAATTGCTTGGAAGGGAGTTGTAAATAAATCGAAGAGCCGATAATTATTTTATTAAACAAGACTTACTGATCCCCCCTTGGAAGTACTCCATGCGGGGAAAAGGCAAAACTGACTGAAATTTGTGGTTGATTCAAATTTCAGAGCCTCTTCTTAAAGACCTCGAAGAAAAGAGAGGAAAAACTTCTCCTACCTTTACTCTGACTGATCAGATATTCATTTTATGCCTAGTCATGCAGTTTCAGAAGAAAATGATTTTAAGAAGAGAATACATGAGAAGTGAAATGGATCTCTTGACTACCCCAAATCTTGAGAATCTAAGAACAGCAAGGAGCGTTTAGCAGAGTCGTGTTTTTAAATTGTATTCCTTGTACATATAGACCATATTCTCTCCTTGCCCACTTCAAAAAAAAATTTAATCATGTGGAAAGAAGTGATATTTTTACTCTCTGATACTAAAACTGGTGGATTAGGAAATAGTTGAAGAGTTTAAAGATGAATACTGTTTTAGCCATCGAGGCTTATGTTTCGTTGTATTTATTTTGCTGGGTTTGAGGAATTATAGAGCAGGCAAGGACAGCCACTAATTGGGGGTTCTGGTTTCTAAAATAAGTGTGTGGACTGGCACCATACATTGAATGTACCAGTCAGTGGTTCTGCCCTTGAGGCAATAAAAGGAGAAGAAGGCAGACGCTGTAGAGATGGGGCAGCCATCCAGGGAAGAAGGACACAGCAAGCCTCAGGCAAGAGGCTGAGGACCCAGGAGGCAGGTGAAGGATGGAGGTGCAGTCTCCGGCCAGGACCTGCAATGCTGGTGTGTGAAACAGCGTAAGCAGAAAGAGCAGAGTTTGCTCCTTAAGAAGAAGCAGACTTGAGAAGATGAAGCTCATTCATTCAACCTATCAGACTAGAATCAAAGAGATACTTGGTTAAGAGGAGAGAGGAAGCAAAGAATCATTCCCAGCAGTGATTCACTAAAATACTCTGAGTTGTTTCAAGAAATTCTCTTATAACTAAGAAAGCTCATGAAAGTTCATTTACTGTCTAGCAGGAAAGCCTAGCTTATTTTTTCCCCAAATATATTTATTTTTTTAAAGGCGAGGTACTTTTATTTGGGGGGGGGGTCCAAATTATTTTTCTTTATTTTTTTATTTAAATTCAAGTTAGTTAACATATAGTGTTGTAGTATTGGTTTCAGGGGTAGAATTTGGTGATTTATCGCTTACATATAACACCCAGTGCTCCTCCCAACAAGCGCCTTCCTCAATGCCCATCACCCATTTAGCCCAATAATGAAGCAGCAGAAAAAGAAGTCAAGGTGTTTTTTTCCAAATTTAAAATACAATTTTCCTCTTCAGCTTTGTGCCGTATAGTGTCTTGGACGGTGGCGGATATAATAAATGGCTTTAGAGAGGAACAATAAAGGACAAGTGACTTGTTTCCAAAAGCCCATAATATCCCTTGAGCCAAATTTTGCCCTCCTTATTATTGAGCATAGGCAGCTGAACTTGACACAGGACCAGCCATGGTGGTGCCGGCATATAGTAATGTGTGATGTGTCGTTTTTAATTAGGAGCCACTTGTATTCCAACACCAACATGAGAGGGCATTCAATGTGCAAGAGAGATCAAAAAAAATTTTTTTTAATCCCTGTGGTCCTCATTTTGAGATTTGAACAGTTTCATTTACTCATCTGAAAGGAAAGCTGTAGCCATGAAATGGACAGTAGTGGGGTTAAAGTTTTTAATTGAATATTAATTAACTCCAGAAACTGATACCACTTAGTGCCTGCATGAGAGTCAGGTCTATTTTACGAGTGACCTTGTTATTCTTAAAACGTCAGAATCCAGGGGGCATGTGAGAGACGACCCACCGGCTTCCTCACCAGCAGATGGGCAGGGAGGGGCCCCTATGTGCCGGGACCGCGGGGAATCCTGTAGGGAGCGAGGCTTCACCTTCCTCTGGACCAGAGTTCCCACTAGAGTGCACCATGCCTGGGTGACAAGTGTGCTGAAATTGTGATGCCCTCCGCATCAAGGCCTGGGCAGCTCCTGGGTCAGCCCACCCAGCCTCCAAAAGGGCATAGCTGTTGTCCCACGGAGCTTTTACCCCTGACACATGGCAGGTCTTCTCTTTTCTGTGTGTGCCATGCTGAGGCAACAATCTGGAAGTTCTGCCCAGGAAGACCTCCCACCTTCATGGCCCGGCACGAGGCATCTTCACCGTTGTCACTCTCTCTGGAGCGCAGAAGCCTGGGCATTCAAATCATCACCTCTTTCGTCTTCAAATACTAACCCAAACCCTAGTCTTTTACTTGCCTTCCTGTTTTCAGTGACAGAAATGGAGAAACTTTAGGGGCTTCTTTCTTCCTTTTCTTGCTTCATGATGCCTTCCTTGTGCTTCAGGGAATTTCTGGAAGTCTGTGTATGATTCCTGTGCCTCTCACCGTCGTGTCTCACCTGTGGCATGGTGGGGCCGGTGCACACCTTGGTTTCCTGCCTGGGGCACTTTGCCCCCTCTACCTTCCTGTACTGCACCCCCACATCACTGTCACCCTGAATTCTGGGCAGTACTCCCATGACATGAATGACCTGCCGGCACCTGCGGAACGGGGCTGTGTCGGGATGTAGTAGATACTAAGTTTTATCTGAATGAATAATATGAAGTCCTACATTGTGCTTTCATAAGCCACATTCCCATGTCTTGTGTAGATTTTCCTAATTATTCAAAATTGGTTTGGAGTTTTCACCTCCCTACCACAGCATCTTTGACAATGGAGACCCGCCTACCCCCACCCATCTTCCTCACACCTAGCATACCACAGCCCCTACGTCCCTAAAAGTAGAACGGCATGCCTTATTTTTATTATGCAAACCAAAGCAGATGAAAAGCACTTTATCAGGACATGGTTCATGATCTCTGTTGTATGTGGGAGTCACCCAAACCCCCCCCCCCAGAGATGCTCATGTGTTAGCATCAGTATTTTGAGCCCCCCTGCCCCCACCAGGGGATTGTAATATATAGCCAAGGCTGAGAGCTACTTCTTTAGAGTTCTCTAAGACCCGTCGTAAATAAAAACAGCCTTCTGATCTCCTGCAAAGCTGCCTTCTTTCAATTTTGAAATATTTCATAATGACAAATCTAACCCTAAGCAGTTTTTACTAAGACCATTCCATTTTTTTGATTGGAACACAAAATTTTTTCTCCAGGAATAGTTCTGTTCCAAACATCTTCCTTAGTATTGTATGTAATGAATAATAGCTTTGAAATAGCTAATTTCGGGTCAGATCACCCCTAACAGTATTGATATCGAGACTCCAAACAAAGCATAGGAATGTCAAGTGAGTATTATTACTCCCTCGTTTTAGTATAATTTTTCAGAACACACTTAGATGAATATATCATGAGCTTCTTTGGCATGGCAAGGCATTCTCACTGTCCCTTTTCACTTAAAGCTGTTTATGCTTACAGGCACATTTAATCAAGAGGACGAGTGTAGGGAAGTTTTGAAAATATCACACAAAGATCTTCTGATGGAGGCCAGGTTTTCCCCCTGACATCACCCTCGCTCACTCAGGGTATCTGACCACTCCTCCCACCACCACCCAGGAAGCCTGCATGTGTCCAGCGGGGTTCACAGGGAGGTCTGAAAGCCCTGTTCTCCCCAGCACCACTGGCCCAGGGCCCCAGTCTTAGCTAATCTCTGGAACCTGAAACCCTGATCCTTCTAGTGGCATCCAGATCTTCCCTTTCCGGCCGAGAGGCTCATAGCTTCTTTGAGATTGTGTCTGCCTAGGTGTGTAGGTTAAGAAAGAAAAAATGCCCATAGGGTACCTTTTAGCAAGCAAAGGAGAAGAAACATAAACAGAAAATATACAAATTAATACCTTGCGATGGAATCCTGCCTCAAAACCATCTTTCAAAAAGGCTAGAGTGGGGGCACCTGGGTGGCTCAGTCCATTAAGCATCCAACTTTTGGTTTCAGCTCAAGTCATGATCCCGTGGCTTGTGGGTCTAGCCCCGCTTTGGGCTCTGCGCTAACAAGATTCTCTCTCCCCCTCTCTCTCTGCCCTTCCCTGGCTCACAAGCTCTCTCTCTCTCACAATAAACACACACTACAAAATGCTAGAGTGTTCGTATTACCTTTTCGGGAGCTATTTTTTCTTGAACTAAAGCTACTTACCTCTTCCCAGGTACACTCTTCTTGGCTGCTACCTTATACCTTATGTCTGAATGATTTTTAAAATGTGTTCTCTTTGATATGCAGAGGTGATGCTAGGCAGGGTGTGCTTCCAGTTGCTCTTGAATCTGTTGTGACGGGATTTCTCAGATGCCCCTCCATCGGGCCCCCTCCCCCACCCCTGAGGAGCAGTGTGTGTTGTGTGCAGGGTTCTCTGGGGTTCGATGTGGAGGCTACATTAGATGCGGGGAGAAGTTATGGGTTCCCCTGAGGATCCGTAACCTTTCAACCTTGCTTTTTTGGCAGGATGCTAACCTACCAAACTGAGGAATGGCAGGCAGTGGGGAGACCCCAGGAGTAATTCCATTGGCTGCCCTGGACATTCCTCACAGGACCTGACACTCAACATCATAGCGTGTCCGTCACCCCCTTCGGTGACACCTCACTTGCCCAAAGGAGCAAAATTGGAATTGGATTCCATTGTCACCCACTCTCACTGTTGGTCCCCGCTGGGGGAGAAGAAGGGGTGAACAAGAAGACCTAGGGTAGATGATAAACACTGGTAAAGATATCTGTAGATGAGGGGGAAAGGTGCTGTTTCTAAAGCATCATTAGAAGGGAAAACACAGAATTTTCACTCACCTACGTTCCACTAGGCAAAGGGCTAGAACTAGCTGAAAACATTTGAATTACAACGCAGGGGGCCTCCCAGATCAACATTTTAATGGTCAGCATGTGACTGTACTAGCCAGTTGGACAGAAACGATCCATGAGCAACAGACAACGAATTCCAAGCATTCAGTAACTAAGTACAATTTGCGATAAAGCCTATCTTAGATGGGTGAGTGAGTTCACATGTATAAACACGATTGCATCCGCAGTAATTAGGCGCACTTGGGAAGGGACGGGCAGACTGAGCCATGGCTTTGTCGTCTTCCCGCATAGGCTTAAGGCAGCATCTCAGCAATCCTGCTTTGTTCAGTTTCCCACCGACTCTAAAGGCAGCCCCAGCCCAGCCTGCTAGGATGTCGGCGGAGATGGAACAGAGGTTTGGGGTGTTGGGACCTGGAGAGCAGTGCTGGGGAAATGGAAGGAACTACAGACAAGAGACAATATTGATGACAAGTAACGGGTACCCCCCTGCTCCCTGACATGTGGGGTAGATAGATGGGGCATACCCAAATGGCAACCCCCGAGACTGTCTGTCTACCTCGACTAACAAATCAATCAGTCTAACGAGGAACAAGGGGACTGAAATGTATCCGGCCTTCACTATACATCTGATGAATTCATTATTTTTCTCTAAATATCCTGCTGAACTTTTTGAAACAGACACTGCATTTCTGTGTTGCTTCGGTAAGGGATTTTGACTCACCGAACAGACAAAGCCAGGTGGGCCCAGGCCGGCCGTGGGGACTGGTCAGCTGCAGTCCTGTCCTCTGGGAGAGCAGAGGAAGGTTCCAGGAGTCCCCTGTTATGAGAGGGGGAGAGTGGGGAAGGAAGGAGAGGTGCATGGATTGGACCTGCCTATCATGAGGGCACAGCTTCCGGTGACTTCCACGCTTCCTGTCACACCATCTCTTCTCATCTTTCTATAGCCCTGTGCCCAGGGATGGTGGGAGCCGGCTCCCAGGCTCAGGGCCTTTCACAGATTACATCTGTTATCTCATCTTTGCTCAGGTATATGTGTGTGAGCGTGTGTGTGTGTGTGTTCATTTCAGAGACCTGTCAGATTCTTTATTTAGAACACAGAAAAGAAAGGGTTCAAATATGCGCATATGATTAGCCCATCGCTGGGCTGAAGCTAGCTGGTATTTTTACTTGGAGGCTGGAAAGGGAATGAAATGGGTCTTGCCTTGTCTTGGGCTTCCAACAAAAGCCTGAGGAAGGACTCCATTCGTCTTTTCCCTGATGTTCCCTGAAGTTCTCTCTCCCTCTCCCTCACTTCTTTCTCTTCATCCCACTCTGTCTCCCTTTCTCTCTGTCTCTCCCTCTCTGTCCTGTCTCTTTCCCTCTCTCCCTCTCTGCCCCTCTGTCTCTTTTTAGCAAAGAATATGTGGGATTTTATTTAACTCTTGAAGTTAGAAATTTAAGAAATTATAAAAATCAAAAATTCATCTTCGTTCTCTCAAGCTTAATTATCATGGCCCGAAGGAACCATTATAAGGCTGTTGGGGACATTCTGTCAGTCACTGATTTCATTAGGTTAGTAAAGGATGTGTATTTTGTTGTTGAATTGAGGAAGGAAAATTGAAGACTCTTTTTTTTTTCTGCAAAAGCTGTCCACTGGTATTTATTTTTTCATCTAAGTTTCTTAAAGTATAAAAGACTGTATTTCTCAATAGTTCCCCTGAAGTTCTGACGTCATTTTACTGTTTCCTATTCCTACTACCAAGGGCATTTCTCCACTCTGCCTTGCAGTCTCTCTCTCTCTCTTTCTTCTTCTTCTTCTTCTTTTTTTTTTTTTAATTCTCAAGTTAGTTAACATACAACATAGTCTTGGCTTCAGGAGTAGATTCCTGTGCTTCATCACTTACATACAACACCCAGTGCTCATCCCAACAAGTGCCCTCCTCAGTGCCCATCATCTATGTGCCCCACCCCCGTCAACCTTTAGTTTTTTCTCTGTATTTAAGAGTCTCTTATGATTTGCCTCCCTCTCTGTTTTTATCTTATTTTTCCTTCCCTTCCCCTGTGTTCATCTGTTAAGTTTCTGAAATTCCAAATGTGAGTGAAATCATATGATGCCTGTCTTTCTCTGACTGACTTATTTCACTCAGCATAGTACCCTCCAATTCCATCCACATTGTTGCAAACGGCAAAATTTCATTTTTTTTCCATCACTGAGTAGTATTCCATTGTATATATACATACATCACATCTTCTTAATCTGTTCATCAGTTGATGGACATTTGGGCACTTTCCATAATTTGGCGATTATTGATAGCACTGCTATAAACATCAGAGTGCATGTGTCCCTTCAAATCAGCATTTTGTATCCTTTGGGTAAATACCTAGTAGTGCAATTGCTGGGTTATAGGGTAGTTCTATTTTTAATTTTTGGAGGAACCTCTACTCTGTTGCATTCCCGCCAACATTGCATAGGGTTCCCCTTAATCCACATCCTCACAAACATCTGTTTCCTGAGTCATTAATTTTAGTCATTCCAATGGACCGCACCTAGTTCTTACTTGACACGTCTCCAGAGGCAAGGGAAATAAAAGCAAAAATGAACTATGGGACCTCGTCTAGATAAAAAGCTTCTGCACAGCAAAGGAAACAATCAACAAAACTAAAAGACAACTGATGGAATGGAAAAAGATATTTACAAATTCCTGGTAATCTCCTTAACAGTAGTGTGGACTACACAGGGCCTGGAGGGGATCTCTGTCAGTTTGTTGGTAGAATCAAGGGTTTTGAATCATTGCTAGAATTAGTAAGAGCCAGGGGGTCTGTTATTTATTTTTGCTTGTGAACTTTCTAAAAGATGGTTGGACAACCATGGACCCCTCTCACACTTTTAAATTTAAATTGTTGCCAAAGATATGGCTTCCTATCTGATATTTTTAAAAAATGGAATTGACACATCCCGGGACATCTGAATGGCTCAGTCAGTTAAACATCCGACTTCGGCTCAGGTCATGATCTCACAGTTCAAGTGTTTGAGCCCTTCATTGGGCTCTGTGCTGACAGCTCAGAGCCTGGAACCTGCTTCGAATTCTGTGTCTCCCTCTCTCTTTGCCCCTTCCCCACTCATTCTGTCTCTCTCCATCTCTCAAAAGTGAATAAACATTAAAAAAAATTTAATGAAATTGACACATCTGTCTTTTAAATAGAGCTGAGAAATCTGAGAGCCATAGTAGTTTAATTTCCACCATTATTCTTTGTAATAATATATGAATAGGTCTCTCATTAATGTTAGAACTTGTACATTATTCCTTTACTCTTTAAACATATGACCATTCCACATCCCTTAAGAATTTTATCCTGATTGATGTATTTTGTGTTTAATTTTTTAAAAACATTTATTTATTTTTGAGA
Source organism: Helogale parvula (assembly GCA_004023845.1). Classification (NCBI taxonomy): domain Eukaryota; kingdom Metazoa; phylum Chordata; class Mammalia; order Carnivora; family Herpestidae; genus Helogale; species Helogale parvula. The sequence goes on along the minus strand of PJEM01002314.1, from coordinate 151,458 downwards.
GACAGAGAGACAGATCATGAGCAGGGGAGGGGCAGAGAGAGAGGGACACAGAGAATCAGAAGCAGGCTCCAGGCTCTGAGCTGTCAGCATAGAGCCCGATGCGGGGCGCAAACCGACAAACCATGAGATCGACCTGAGCTGAAGCTGAATGCTCAACTGAATGAGCCACCCAGGCGCCCCTGTATTTTGTGCTTAAAAGTCTCAATGATCATTCTTTCAGCAAACAAATTAAAATGTATTTTTCACATTTTTATGGTATTAGGTTTGAAGTTAAAATCGTCTTATGGATTAAGTTGTTACTATAGTTAGTAGCAGGGTAAAATTGATCAAAATAACATGTTTAGTAAATCTTGACTAAAATCTTTAAATACAAAAAGTAAAATCATATTGGAAATTTGTTCCTTGGATGAATGAGCCCTTTTATCCCAATCAATTCCAAGAATCAAAACTGAATATTACTTATTGTTTGAATGAACAGGATTCAGTATCAATCATTTCTCAATTTTTTATAGACTTAAATATGGAGAAACATCACTCACATATAAAAGGTGGAGGGAATAGAAGATCTTTTCTTACAGCAATATCACTTAATTCTTTGACCTTCTTATACATTTTATTTCAAAAATCTCATTGGACTCCATCATCAGAAGTTATTTTTTAATGTTTACTTATTTTTGAGGGAGAGAGAGAGGAGACAGGATCCAAAGCAGGCTCTGCAGTGACAGCAGAGAGTCCAGTGTGAGGCTCAAACCCACAAACTGTGAGATCATGACCTGAGCTGAAGTCAAGAGTCAGACACTTAACTGACTGAGCCACCCAGGCACCTATTTTTAATCATCTCCCAAATGACAACTTGATTAGGTTCTCCTTCAATGTTAGAGATAGTAAGGAATTGAAAAAAAGATAAACTGCCCATCATTAGACTTGTTTCCTTCTCAACTCAGACACTAACACGTTGCTATGACCCTTGATTTGGACTCTGGAAATGTTGGCCATTCTGGCATAGGGAGGGACTTGACTTGGTTTTGTTCACGAGAAAGTAGGCTATGAACACGTGCGTGGGTGTGCTTTCCAGCAGATTGGTTTTGTAAGAGTCCATAAGGAAGGCAGGGAGCTGAAAATAAGTTCTTTGAAAACTCCAAATGGTGCATCCCCTTGGAAAGGCTTCATGAAACCACAGGGAGTATGGGCCCAGTTTGGAGACCCGTGCCCCAGGGAGCCTGAGCCCTGATGGAACTCTAGCTCTGACCTTCACATTGCTCCCACATGACCAAGGGTTGATGTTAGAAGGATGTGCTTCTCGGTGGATGAGCTGTGTTTCCGCAAGCCATTTCTACATGGGCCAGTTTGGAGCCAAACCCCACAGGGAGCTCACCGCATCGAGAAGAGCAGCCAACGCATGGTGAGAAACACCAGGCAAGATTTAAGGATTACATTTGAAGCTAATTAAGACTACAGTACGAATTTTATGCTAGACCATAATTTCTTATCTACATATAAAGTATCATTATTGGGACAATGAGTAGAGTATTTAAAACTTCCTTAGGGCTAATTAATGTAAAGAAGCCCAGCTTTCAAACCAGAAGCTTCACAATTCAGTTCCCATACCATAAAAATCTAATGTGATTGTTTAATACAGTTGCCAAGATATTGAAAAAAGAAATAGCTGAGTATTTCAAGAAGCTAGCATAATTTTCTTTTTGTGTATTGACTTCCAAGTGTAGAGTTAATTTATCTCCTTATTCATTCATTTGAGCAATGAATGAATGCCTTATTGAATGCCTACTATGTGCCAGTCGCAACAGAGCCTTTAAGTCCTGCCTCATGGCTCTTGTGGTCTAGGGGTGGAAACAGTTTCAAAAAGAAGCAAACAATATTTACTTTCTGCTCTGGAATGTGAATAAACTAGTCTAAGGGATTGGGGTGTGAGGTAGGGAGGAGAATGATGAATGTGTTGGTCAGGATGATCTCTATGAAGGGGTCACATCTGAGCAACTCCTGAGTGATGGACAAAAGCCAGCCATTAAGCCATGTGGAGAAAGAGCTTTCTGGGCAAAGGGACCAGCAACAGCAAAAGCTCTGGTGCAGGAGGGGAGCTTGGCATGCAGAAGACACAGTGGTAGGGTCAATGTTGTTGCCACTGGTGAATAAGACAGGAAAGGTCAGAGAGGATGGTGAGTGAGAAATCCTCTGAGCCTGGATAAAGACTCTGGAGGTTTTGGCGGGGGATCGCATGGTGGGATCTGCATTACTTAAAGCCCTCTCTGGCTGCTGGTTGGAGACTAGACTGTAAGAGCTTAGGAAAGCCAGTGAAGGTTTGATTTGGGCAGTCTGGAAAGGGGATCATGCTGTACACTGCACCAGAGCATAGCAGAGGGGTCAGAAAAGAATTTTCAAGGTGGAGCCAATAGAAACTGTGGGTGAATGGAGCACAAAATAGGAATCATAATAAATAGGGAAAGGACAGAGAAGATCATCTGGTAGGAGTTTGGTTTTGGACTTAAAGTTTGAAACGTCTCTTAGACATGAAAGGGAGATGCCTCATAGGGAATTGGGAATATACGTTTGAAGCTCAGAACTGATAACATTAATTGGTGCATCATCAGTGAAAAATAAAAATATTTAAAGTCATGGTCCAATTATTTGAATTCTCTAAATACAGAAACAGCTACAGGAAATCTCATCTTGAAATAAGATGCCGAGCCACAGGTAGACAAGCATTTCTTGACTCATTAAGCAAAGATAGGTTGCTTACATAATTTTCTTCTTCTTTTTTTTCTCTTTGAATAAAGCAGAGAAGAGATAATGTTCTTTCTTTGCAGGAGCGCAACTGGAAAATATAAAACCACATATGTTCAAATAATTTTAGAATTATCTGTAGATCATATTGTGAAGCAGTTTTGGGAGTGTGTGACTTGTGGAAGTACAGTGAATAGCTTCTTATTCCTATACTACCAGAGAGGTAATCATGCCTGTTAATCTATGCCAAGGGTGGGGGTGCAGAGAGGGTCAACCACTTCTGACTGATGAGCACTCTAGATTTCCATCCACTGGGCTAGACTCTCTTATTGGGTATTATTTGTTTTACTTTTATTTCCTAAGGTTCATTATGCCACGCAGTCGTATTTTACTACTGACATTTTCATCTTTCTAGTAATTTGTGTGTGTGTGGAGTCATCCCTTATTATAGAGCTTCTGGGAATGGATGACTCCCGTGAACAGGACAGCATACCCAGCCATTCTGTCTTGTTTGGGTTTCTATGTGACAGAAATTGTTTCAGAGGGCCGGTAAGTTATGTTTCTGGGGACTGTATTATAACAGAAATGCTGCTAGTATATTTATAAATGCAGCAGGGCTAGCCACCTCCCCTTGACACCACTTGTACAAATGCTGCAGCAGTCAACTTATCTTCCATTTTTCAGCCGTGTGCAGGTCTTGGCAGGAAACTTTGTCAAACATTTACAAGTGACAATAGCCTGTGGTGAGCCGAATGCTTCCACAAGATACAAATCTAATTGATAGACGACCATTAGAGACACCTTGTACTCAAACTTGCCTTACTTTGCAGGAAAAAATATTTTGCTTCCTTCTTTTTCAATTTTAGGTAAGGCTCCACAAAATTACCATTTTATTTCTATTTCTATATGTGGATATAGATACACACAGGGATAGATACAGATATTGGATGCAAACAGCTTCTGTGATACTTTTTCTTATAACTTGAATGCTTTTTTTCCATTTATTTGAATTTCGGTTGGCTATGGGTGAATGATTTTCTTAATCTCCTTTGTAACTGGGTCTTTGTATGCAACCAGAGTTGTTATAAGCAATGTGACTTCTGGCCCAAGACATTTTTAGAGATGGATGTGACTCGTGAATTGGAAAGCAGCGGTGGTTCTGACTTCATATTCCCAACAGATTGTTCATGTTTTTTCACTCACGACCGAGACCCAGGTCCGTAGTATTGATGATCCGTACAATCCAGCCTATTAAACAATCAGTATTCCCCCTGCAAACTTCCTGCTTCCTTTACTTTTCTGGCTGCTTCATCAGTGAAGACTCTTTCTGGTTCTGGTAGCCCAAGATGTCAGCCTTCGGACAGACATCCTATAGATAGAGGCGTGATGAGCTGGAAGAAGGATGTTGGCGATGGCATGCAATTTTTTAGAATTGCAGATTAAAGGACAGGCATTATTCTATACATAGACCTATGTCATAGCAATGTAACACAAGGCAAGGATTCCTCATGTAGAAATTAAGCAGAAAATGCTCAGCATGAAATTACCTTCAGAAAATTCAGAACGATGCACGTCCTGACCTGACCCCAAAGCCCTTGGATCTGAGTCTCCAGCACAGAACCTGAACATCTCTCCGTCTTCCAAGCTCTGCAGGCAGTGCTCATACCCACTCCATGTTGACCATCATATATATTGTATTGTGCTAATTCTTACTAGGTCAGCCATTTCTTCTTATGAACACGTACCTTTTCACTCTTACTAGGCTACTTATTACAGAGCTCTAAATTATTATTTACAGAGAGCATTAGCATCTTAAAAAGACTCAAGGCAAGTGCCATTAAGATTATGCAATGAACTCATGAATTTAAAACACACACACATGGGGCACCTGGGTAGCTCACTTAGTTGAGCATCTGACTTCAACTCAGGTCATGTTCTCACAGTTTGTGGGTTTGAGCCCCACATTCTGCTTTCTGCTGTCAGGGAAGAACCCACTTTGGATCTTCTGTCCCCTGCTCTCTCTGCCCCTCTCCTGCTCATGTGCACTCTCTCTCAAAAACAATAAACATTAAAAAGTAATAATAATAAGAGCACCTGGGTGTTTCAGTTGGTTAAGTATCTGACTCTTGACTTCAGCTAAGGTCATGATCTCATGGTTTCTGAGTTTGAGCCCCACATCGGGCTTTGTGCTGACAGTGTGGAAACTGCTTGGGATCCCAACTCTCCCTCTCTGCCCCTCCCCCATGCTGTCTCCCTCAAAATAAATAAATAAACTCAAATAATTATAATGATGATGATGATGATAAAATGCAATTTGGAGGGGAAATTATGTCATTTTGAAATAAGTTATATGAACGATACTGGATTGCATATTATACATTAAACATAGGAATAAAACTAAAGTTTTTCCTGAATTTACTTAAATTTATTTATTCTATATCTCATTTGTCAGTATTTCTTTAGCAATACTCTAAGTTAATTCACTCCATGAACACTAACTAACTGAGTGATCACCGTATTCAAGGCATCATGCTAGGTGCTGGGATTCAGTGACAGGTGTTTATTTAGATTCTGAAAAGAAGACTCACTGATAGTATTGAGACGTAAAGGAGTTGTTCTCAGAAATGAAAGCCATTGTTCACACATCTCATTTTCATTCAAACATAGTGGGAGACCCCCATGTCTCACCTTCATTGCCCGGGGTCCCAGCGTGAAACTTTGTCCTTCCGGGTGTGGGCATCTAAGAACCTACTCACCATTTGGCTTCTCTCTGCAGCCAGAAAAAGTGCCCAAACCGACATAGTACCGCAGGTTGACTCCCTCTCTGCACCACACACAGATATTCCACCATGAGCAAGCCTGTCTGGCCACATGGCTTGTGGCACCCCCTCCCCACTGCGCTTCCTGTCCCACGTCACTGTCCACCACAACCTCACATGGAGGCCAACAGTGACAGGCCAGTTTCTCCTTTGCTTTGCCCTATGTGTGTTTTCTCGCCTAAAGCCAAAGACCACCTGATGTGGTACCACCAAGTACACCTTAGCTCTACAACCACCCATTGCCATGCATGCCCAGCTCCTGGCTTCAGATGGTCAAGAGGAAAACTTTGTCTGCCAACTTCGGTCCCTATAGTGCCCAGGGGAGGGGGTAGGTGAGGGAGGCAGGAGTGGTGGCCAGTTAATTGACAACCGACAAGCCAACAGGTGAAAAGACAAAAGTTTATTCCCACGTATGTAGGATACTCACTGAACAGCTGGGAGTTCTGGTTTACCGGGAGAGTGGGGGAGGACAGGGCTCCTAGGGGACAAAAATGGAGAGTACGGTGGCTTCCATAAAGTTTATTTATGCAATTCCTCATCCCAGTGCTAAAAGTCAGGCTCCTTCTTGGCTGGAAGGTTCCCAGAAAAAGGATTTATAGCATCTTCCTTCTCAGAAAGCTCTGCCTTTAGTCTGATAAAGGTAGCTCAGAAAAGGCTTCTTTCTATATCCACCGTATTTCAGATGTCTCCAGTTTAAAATAATCTTTATGTCATTCTGTTGGGTCCCTTCAAGATCTCGAGCACATCTGTTCAGCCTCACTTATGGCTACAGTTCCAAAGTCCTCAACCCCATTTTCCCAGACCTTTTTCTGCTTTTCATTCCTCGGTCTAGCCTATGGTGTGAAAGAAATGATTTAGGTCTTGCCAGACCTCGAGCAAGCATTCACGCAGCCGGTAGAAAATAGGCCCCTTCCCACTGCTGAGCCTTAGCCAGGCAAAGAGGTGTCATGGAGGCCATACATTGTTCTGAGGAAGCACGTCCAGGCTCTCGGTCTGCTGTTAACATTAGAGAGTATGCTAAAAGTGAGAAGCTAGAAACAGGCAGGCAATATTGGAGGACGAAAATGTAACTGCTCTTCTCTTCATATAAACAGAGAAGAGTCTGGGCCTGCTTCGTGTGGGGCAAACAGCCTCTCATAAGAATATGATGAGAAAGCAGAAAAGCCAATGACGCCCCCAACAGAAAGCATGAGTCATCCAGAAAGTATTAGATCATGTTAACTGTACCACGTAGCAAGCTTTCAACTTTAACACAGAAGGTGCTCTAAAGCTTCACTTAAAACGTGACAGGCAGAAGGCAAGGGCTTTTTTTTGAGGACAAGCTAGAGGTGACGGGTGGGGCAAGACCCAAGGATTGGGACAGGCTGCAGGGTCGGGGGCGGAGGGGAGATGCAGGGGGTTTCCCAGTCATGAGATGGGGATCGCAGGGACTCAAGGAAAGTAATAAGAAGCGTGTCTCTTACCCCCTCCCTTGTTACTTCTGATATTCCTTTTACAAGATGTCTTTTTCCTTGGCTTTTCTTTTCTTTCTGGCTCAGAGATGAGAGGTGATGATGGTTTTCTAGCTTGAATCCCTTGGGCAGCCTGTGCGTGTGCCTTTGTTTCCTCGTGTTTGAAATGGAGATAATAATAGTGTTGACCTCGTCAAGCTGACAGACAAATGAAGACCTGCGGAGTGCTTAGAACAATGCTGGGGACATGGCGGCCCTCACCATCGTCATCCCGCCTGCGCCTCGCTGCGCTCTCAGCAGGACTAACTAGTACTCGTTCTAGTAGTGGTTTCTCACTTGGTAATGCTCCTTCATCGATTTCTCTTTGTTCGATGAGGCTCCCAAGGCAAGGTTACTCAGTGCCTCTGTTCTGTGAGAAAGAGAAGAAAAACTTAAGGACATTGGAACTGTAGCCGTAAGTAAGACTGAACAGATATGCCCGAGATCTTGAAGGGACCCAACAGAGTGACATAAAGTTATCACACGGCTCATGGTGATAAGGCCTTTTTTCCAAAGCACGTTTTTCATTTTATTGTTTGAAAAGGAGATAGTAATAGTAATAATAAAGAAACACTAATCTTTGCTTACACAGACGCTTAATTTTTCCCATAAGAAATGTACTCCTTTCCTCAAGGTTTTAGATCTGGGCATCATAGCTCTATTCTAACAAGGTAAATTATGGAAGAGTGAGAGAAAGCATTAACGATAATGAGCTCTCTGCAAATGACACAAAGAGCTGGAATCCCAAGGACCTATAATTATATTCTCCTACACATGTGCAGACTTGGATTTTTAAAAAATGGGGGGGAGCCTGCTTTGTTACTCTTTAATTTTAAGAGGAAGAAATTGCCAGGAACTCTAGGCTTTAATTATCCAACCAAGCTTGCTTGAAACAAATCCAGAAATGTGAACCCCAAATAGAAGATCAAATACATCCTGTGACCTGGTACCTGTATGCTTGTCAAGAGGTTCAGTCTTTCTAGGTAACCGTGTCTGTCTCTGATATGTCGTTAATGCCACGCTGTCTAAATGGTGCACGAGAAAAGAGCCATCTCATGGTGTCTTCAGGGAACCATGAAACATCTCAGGTAAAAAGTAGATTTTTAGGCAAATCCTTTGAGATGAGGATTCTGAGGAAGGATTTGACTGCATTATCCAGTGTAGTTGAATTCTTTCTTTGGTATTAAATATGCTTTGCTTTATACCAAAGAGCTCAGCCTCTCCTTCTAGACATTGAAATTCATCTATTTCACTCATGGCACCATTTAAGCTTTTTTTGTTTCCTCTGAAACTTCTCTGATAAGCTTGCCTCCACTTACGAAACATCAAAGCCTGGAAAGAAAGTATTAGAAAAGAAGAAAGAAAAGCACCTTTAGTTTAATCTTCAAATGAGACCAAACTGATTAGTCATCTAAGACCAGGTGGCCCAGCGGTGCGCTTACAGCAAATCAAGTCTGTCATCTTCTTCATGTTCTGATTTCTCTTTTGAAACTTTGAGTAGACTGCCCGTATAAAGCCATATCTTTCAGAGAGGCTGATTCAATCTAAAACTGAACTAGCTGGTGCCCTGTGTGAGTCTTGTTTATGCTAAGAAGATAAAAATCAACACAATAGAAAAGGCAGTGTGGGAACAGACCCAAAATAATGCCTCCTTAATTAAAATATACAAATCTTATGTGTTATATGGTAATTTTTCTGGCACATCATATGAATGGCGAGCACAAGACTTGTTGCCTCAAAGGCCCTTCCGTACCTGTATTTCTGTAGAAAAAATTATCCTCAAAGACGTGTAATGGTGGCTCCCCAGGTATCGTCCACACAGCCTGTTGCAAAAACCAAGCTGGTTTCCTGCACACCATGAGAGACGACATCACACAGTGGAGCTTTGCCGGGATCTTAGAGGGGCGAGGGGACATCAGATTTTGTTAAGAATCTGAAGTTTGGTGTAAGGTGCCAAGACTTTCTGGCTTGTAGAACCAGGAATTCAAAGAGTGGCGGCAAGAAGTCCTCTGTTGATGCTTTCAGTTGAAGACTTGATGGGTCTTACCATAAGTCTTCATATTGAACAACCAAGTTAGTTATGTGGACAAGAACCTCTTAGAATGAATGGTAAGTGCTGTTCATGAGGACAGTGAAATAGTTAAGTGATGTTAATGAAGACAGTAGGCTGCACTTGTCTTTTCCTTGTCCAATCTGTGTGTGCATGGGAGCAGTGAGGGAAGAGTTGCAGGGAGAAGATTTTAGTTCTCCGTGGCCTGAAAGGAGTCATGCATCTTGAGCATTGCTCTGTTTCATAATGCATAGGCAACCAGACGGCTGAGAACAAACACAGGCACGGATTGTACAAAGCTATGAAGGTCCAAACTTATTTGCATTTAACTTTAACAGCACTTAGGCTCTGGGGTCCCCACCTCTCTACCCACAATTACTCCCTCCCAAATTGCCATGATGAATATGACAAGGGATCTCTGTTCTCAGGGCATGAGACACTCAGCTAGAGCCCCATTTCAGCCCATTTCAGACCACACCCATATATGCACAGAGGTTCAGATAACAGCACACACTTTGAGTGCTATTAGAGTTCACAGAAGATAAACATGATGCAGCGACATTGCTTAGTCAATCAACAGCTCTAAGTTCTGAAGAAGCAATCGTGAAAATGGAGTATTCTTAAGTGAAATTTATTTTGAAGTTTATTCTCCATTTTGGAGGGGCATAGGTTCATCATGTCATTCCTACTTGCCTTTTGAATGAGTCCAAGATCAACAAAATCTCAGACTATCAATAGATATCTGTTGAATGAACAGTTAATATTTATACTTTAAATTCATAGAGAAGAGGCACTACAGGATCTATAGCTTTAAAAAATCTATTTCTTTAATGTTTATTTTTGAGAGAGAGAGTTAGGGAGGGGTAGAGAGAGAGAGGGAGACAGAGGATCTGAAGTGGGCTCTGAGCTGAGAGTGCAGAGCCTGATGCAGGGCTTGAACTCACGAACCACAGGATCATTACTTGAGCAGAAGTCAAACGCTCAACCAGCTGAGCTACTCAGGTGCCCCAAAATCTATTTCTAAAAAAATAGGGAAATTTCTCAGTTCTCATAAAGAGAGTCTTTAGCAATTCTGATTTCCCAGTTATTAGAACATTTTCATATATCCTCCAAGCTTATTTATTAGTGTCAAATATCTATATTTTTCTCTCTCCCACCTCCTTTCTACTAGAAATAGGCATGCCAAAAAAAGTCCCAAATGCACAGATTGATTCAGTGGCTCAGAATGGAGTTAAAGCTCCAGTCTATCTAGGTTCTTGTCCATTCATCTTACCTGTCTCCCAATATTAGTAAAATTAACTAGGGAGTCCCGCCTCCGTTTTTCACCTCCTTGTTTGCCCTGGCCACGTGGAAGTGTGGCTGATTCCTTGCCCCTCGTCCAGAATTCTCTTAAATTTCAATTAGGTTTTCTATCTCTCTGCATGTTCTGCTTTTCATGGGTGCCCACTGGTACTCGTAGACCTTGGGCAGGCTTTGTCCTCCATCCTAGAGATGGCAACATTTTTAATAAAGAGCCTCCTTGAGATCCTTGGGAAGGAAAGCAACCAGCCATGCTAGACGATTTATGTAAGAATTCACACATCCTCATGCTGGTGGTGGCAGGGGGGATGGGAGGTGTGGAAATAAACAAAGAGCAAGCACATGGAAAAAGCAAAGTCTATCTATTCTGAGCTTCCTGTAGCAATGAAAGCCGCCATCGATTACTTGTATTTGGCAAAGACTCAAAGGCAGGCAACAGAATGGAAAGCTTCAGAGTAGAGAAAAGGGAAGGATTCAGATGTGCCCTGATTGGCTGTTGGCATGGAGAAGTGGGAGGGCTAATGAGAATTAGGGCATCCTGTGTGTTAGGGGTGCATATCTGGCTTTCCCTAACTGGTCCAAGGTTGATCCCCAAATCAAGGAGGCTGCTAGTCATGAATCAGGTACTGGCCATTGGGGCCACTTGTTACAGAAGTTATGGTTCAGCTTCCTAGATTCTCACTGGGGATAGTAGTCTGGCTCCCTGCAAGTTTGACTTTCAGCAGGCTGGCTTCTTGGGTTTATAGAAGATAAGGGGCTGGCTTCCTGGGCAGGCTCCTGCAGGTTGTGGGTCAAAGTTCTATTTTTATACATGGTCTGGCCATCGTTGTTTCATATATCCAGTCTCTTCATGGGAATATATGTGAAAGTTATAACATAACAGAGCTTGGATTCTGAAATACACTTTATTGTAAATTAGTTTTTAGTTAGAGTTGTAATAAAATTAAACACAGCCAGGTTACTTGGAATCAGTTATCTATTCTGGGTTTTTCTCCATCAGATACGAAGTATAGGCCAATGTGTAGCAGTGGGTACTAATTATAAAAGGTGCTGTGGAAATATAAGAACCAGAGAGTTAGCCGATGGAGAGATTAACATAACTCAGTGTCACCCTGGATCCGTTTTGCATTGATGGGCCTGAGTTGGTGGAAACCCCTGAATGTGTCTCCTGTGGGGAAGTGTTTGTGAACTCTCGGTTTAAAGGTCTAGGGATCAGCAGACCTGGGTGGAGAAAGGACATGGCTTCAAAGAAGGGAATATATCAGAGACTGACAAGGAGGGATAAAGAAAGAACACTGAGTTAAAATTCCACAGCCTGGATAATACAGACAGAATTCTATAGTCTAAACCACTTAAATTTAAATAACAAGTTGCTAAGAATAGCTCATTGAAATGCTGCTTTATTCGACTTGATGGGCTGTTTCACTGAATACTTGTTGGTCCCTGTTATGAGTCTGGCACTAGAAATACCTGCATTATTATCTGTTAACAACAGTTTGTAACCACATAAGGAAAACGGTATGTGTCTTCACTAAAACAGTAACTTTGCTTGTGCCTTACAAATTTGGTATTTAATTGGAATGACTGACTACTAGAAGATATCCATGAGGAGCTACTTCCTTCTTAAGGAAAAGGTACTTTATATGTTACTTTGGTACACGTGGTATCAAAACCATTTATTTATTGCACACATACCAGGCACAAGGGACTGGGCTGGGTATCTGGAGGATAGAAATGATTTCTGCACTTGAAAGAATTTGGGGAAGCCTTGTAGATAGCGGATAGACACATATATCTGCAATGCATTGGTAGATGGTTAAATGTATCTCACAAGTGGTATAAAGTCAAGGGCTATATAAAGTCAAGGGTGCTATTTCCTTTCCTCTGGTGAGCAAGGGAGTTATCATAACACCTTTGTCAACTCTTACATTTTCATTTGTCAGGTTGAAAGTTGGTACATCATCCATACCAATGCATGTTTAGACATTTATTTTTCTGTGCATGCATGTTCCCACCAGTGCACTCTGCAGACAAGTGAGAGAGGAAATTTGACAAGCAATTTGTATTATGTCAGTTACACCAAATCGCATCCCTTGTCTGCTCCTCTAATCACAAAAAAGCCTCCCAAAGCCCATGAGGCGTGAAGTTCCAGGGCCTTCTGAGGTTATTGAGGCAAAGTGAGAAGTACAAAATAGACATGAGGAGACTTCAGCAAAAAGAATCTTCCTTTCAGCCACTTAATACAACTGTCCCATGACTTTAGGGAAGTGACTCACCTGCACCTATTTCCAGCAGTTACCTGGTATAAATGTTTGTGTCCCCCCAAAATTCATATGGCGAAGTCCTAGCTCCCAGTGCGATAGTGTTTGGAGTTGGAACCTCTGGGAGGTGATTATGTTTAGAGGAGGTCATGAGGTTGAGACCGTTATGATGGGATTAGTGCCCTATTATAAGAGGGCACACATGCACTGAGAAATGGCCCTATGAGCACACCCAGAGAAAATGCTGTCCATAAGCCTGGTATACCACGAGCCTAATCTGCTAGCATCTTGATCTTGAACTTTCCATCATCTGACCTTTGAGAGGCAAATGTCTATTGTCTGTTGTTTGAACCATCCAGTCTAGGGGACGTTGTTATAGCGGCTCAAGATGACTAAGACACCTGCTGCAAATCTCTAGAGCAATGACTTTCAGCAATGGCTTTTCAATGGGCCAATTTGCCCAACCACCCAGGGGCATATTTGGCAATATCTGGAGACAGTTTTTCTTGGTATAACAGCATCTACTGAGCAGAGACTAGGGATGCTGCCAACCATCCTACAATGTACAGGAGAGGCCAACAGCCCCCATAGCAAAGCAGGATGCACGCAAAATATTAATGGTGCCCAAGTTGAGGGAACCTGTCCCAGATCCTGTACAGCCATCTTCCTAGAATCCCTGGAAACCTGAAATTTCCCATCTCTCTCCAATAGCATTATCCTTTCCTGCCCTTCATTGATAATTCTGAAAACCACCCCAGCTAGAAAACCCATCAAGCACGACTCTTGATGGACCAGGTGGCACTAGCTGGAAACCGCACAGGTGCACCCCTACAAATGGTTAGGCTGTGTTCCGTCGCACATGCTTGAGTCTCCATGTCTTCCTCTCCCTGTTGGCCCATCACAGAGACTGTACAGCGTCAGGGAGTTCCAGCAGCTCACACACGTAAGGTGTGCACCCTGAAGTGGATGATTGCACTGTGAGAGAATGGCCCAGAAACACTGTGTGGCCAGTTCTCTCCAAACTCTTTCTCTCACTCTGCAAAGACCCTTATGGTTTCCCGTGCAACTAAACACATTACTAACAAATACATGCATGCAAGATTTTTATGGTGAAAATAAAACAGGAAACTACCTTCACTTGGGGAATAGCTTATACTTCCATTTTAAATACTTTGTTGAGGTGACTGATTGGTGTCTGTGGTGCTTTCAAGCGAGGTTGGGTGGGGTTCTGATTTGTTTGTTCATGGCTACTTTTCAAATGTACAGATCGGATATACATTGTTTAGTGTAGTGTTTGTGGAGCACCTACCTTGATCCAGGCCCATCCCAGGTGCTAGGTTTTCTAGGTGCTTGTGTGGTAAGCACCCAGCTCCCTGGAGTCAAGGAGGTTGCCTTAGGTCAACAGACCCTTTTACTCGCTAGAGATAGGTGTGGATTTAGGGTGAGGAGGGGGCAGCTAAAGCAGCTTCTGGAGAAGGGAAAACAGGAATTCTTTCCTCAATGACAAGACCCCGGAACTGAGCCTAGAGAAGTCAGAGTTAACCAGACAAAGGCACGAACAACCCAGAAAGCATAAACAAAGGGAGTTAAACCCCGATGAACTCCTGTACCATGTTCATAAAATTACAAGCAGGTCGCCTGGTCGGAGGAGAGACTCCCACAACTGGCAGGGGCCCCAAAGAGCATGTGTTGTGTCTGCTAAGCCAGTGGAGCCACGGAAGTGGTCCTCAGAAGAGCGGGCATGCGCTCTCAGTTTACTCTGGCTAGGATGAAAACAGGATTTACTTGCATATTCTAAGCCACATTCAGACACATAACACAGTATGACACAATGAAATCAACTGATTTTTCTGTTTTTATTGGCCTCCCAATGAACAAAGTCACAGTATATATGTAAGCTTTCCAATTTCTCCATACACCTAAGTCTTGCAAGACAGGACTTATTTCCTGTGTTCCTTCAGAACCAATGTCCCAGCCCCCTTCCTGTGATGTCCCCTTCCTAGACTTCCTGCACTTCCTACCTTGCTCTGCGTGCAAGTCATCTTCGATGTCTGAGATAGAGACCCTGCATAGTCACGCACTTCCCTGAGAGCATCACTGAAGAGGAATTAGCAGTAATGTAACCTGTCTAATTATAATCCTCCTAAAACTCGTGAAGAGACTGTTAAAAGGAGTAACTTCTTTTGACAGAATTTTAAACTTTATTTTCTGTTCCCAGTAGTTGTTGGAGATGAACCCCATGAAAACATCTGAGTTTTATGTTGCTGTTCAGAACATTCTAGAGAAATTAGTCTTGAACTTGCCAACACATCAGTGCTGGGTCGTGGGTAGTTGACTCCGGGGAATGCAAAGTGAGTTTGCGTTTTAACGGGTGAGGATGAAGCAGAATCCAGTGGTATGACAGCAGTCATTGCAGCCAATGTTATGGGCTGATACATCATCATTCTTATTTAAATAATGTTGATTTGCTTTTGTTATTTTGTCTTAAACATTAATCTTAGAGACTCTAAACTGGGGGTGTCACTAGAGGAGATTACCAAACGTGCTAAAAGCAGAATGCCAAATTACATGGAATTGCTTAAGACTGATGGCATGTGAATATTTGTCAAAAAGACAGTTAACTGTTATGTGTGGTCTCTTCAAAGTAGCTGTCCTAAACTGGGACCAAACACAAATTTTGAGCTACCTGGGTACAAAGTACCGCTAACTGGGTGTATTAAATGATGTATATGTCTTGTCTCGCGATTCTGATGGCTAAAGAATTTGGTTTCTTCTGAATCTGCAAGGAAGAATCTGCTCCCTGCTCTCTCCCAGCTTCAGGTGGTTTGCTGGCGATCTGGGCCATTCCTTGGCTTATAGAAGCATCACCTCGTCTCTGCCTTCATCTTCACGTGGGAATCTCTCTTTGTGTCCAATTTCTCCTTTGTATAAGGACACCAGTTATATTGGATCAGGGATCTGCCCTCCTCCAGGGTGACCTTACCTTAGCTAATGACATCTGCAATGACCGCATTTCCAAATCAGGCCACTTACTGAGGCAGTGGGACCCAGGACTTCGACATATGAATGGGGGTGGCACATAATTTCACCTCTGAGTAGCAGCCTCCCTGGTTTCACCCCCAGGGCACACAGAGTGGGCCATCAGCTGCTAAGCAGGCAGCCATTGTGCTCCTGACCACAGGAAGGGGCGAGCCACTGGATTGTTTTGGTTAAAACCAGTGACAATGACAGTCCTGAGTCTCTCACTCAAGAGAAGAAGGAAAGGAGAGAACACAGAAAAGGGAAAAGAACATTCATTAAGAAGAACAAAGGCAGGGGCAGGGTGGGGGGGGTGGGTGGGAGGGAAGGAAGGTGCAGTGAGGTGAATGATGGCCCCCCAAAACAGATGTCTGCATTCAAATCCCTGGAACGTGTGAATGTGACCTCATTTGGTAAAAAAGGTCTCTGCAGATGTCATGAAGTTAAGGATTTTGAGATCAGATCCTCCTGGATTACCCAGCTGGGCCCTAAACCCAAGGATAAATGTCCTTTTAAGGGACAGAACCGGGCACAACACAGGCACTTGGAGAAGACGGAGGCAGAGATCAGCATGGGGTGGCCACAAACCAGTAAATGTCAGAAGCCACCAGAAGCTTGAGGAGGCCAGAAGGATCGTCTCCTGCTGACACCTTGGTTTCAGACTTCCATCCCCATGAACTGTGAGAAAATTATTTCTGATTTTTAAAACCACCCCGCTTGTGGGAATTTGTTAATGCCATCACAAGAAGCTAATGGAGAAGGAAAGAAAAAATGGCACTATTTTCAGGGAACCCCATATGTCACCAATGATGGCCTGCGGGGGCGCCACCCTGACGGTCCGAAACCCTCTGCAGCTCTGCTCTGGCCTGACTTCCTTGAGGAAGAGCAGAAGCGCCAGAGAAACGTGGGTTCCCTTCCTTAAGCATCACTATTTATTCCAGCCCCTCCCATCACTCAGCTTCTGTACGTGACCTACGTGGTCAGTCACTGCTGGGAAGGTAATCGCTTTGAGAACTCTGTGTAGCTTAATGGAATTATGTGAGGCCCAACAGACACCACTGATATTCATGCTTTCCGACAAGCTAACAGCCCATACATGCTTGGAAGCATCCTCGAAATTTCTATCACCTTGCAAAGGAGGTAGTGGAGACTGCTCTTGGCGAATTACAAGACGTACATAGAAAGCGTTTCTATAATGGAAGACTCCTCATTGTTTTTGTTTGATGCTTGGTTTAGATTTGCATGGTTTGGATTGTTCTGGTTAGATGTGGTGATGCTAAGCATAATCTTTAATAATAATTAACTAATTGTCTGTAGGTCAGTACGTAGGCTCTTGGGTCAATCTTTTATATCCTACGGGATAAGGGTCAACAGAGTTCCTGGCCTGAGCCTGTGGGACGTACTTCGTGTCTCCATTTTAGGAGGTGACACTGCCAAGAAGTCATCCTTATCAAGTGAATGGACCCCCGTCACCACACCTCACTACAGTGAGGGCAGCTGGCCAGGAAAATCAGATCCCTGCCAGGTGAAAGCTGACGTCCCACTGTGCAAACTGCGAGACGACTTGGGGTGGGTGCCTGCGAGCCTGTCACTCTCTGACAAACGTGCCCGACAGCCTCTCTCCCCTGCCTGGGCTCCATGGTGCACGAGACAAATAGGCAATTAGGGTTCCCCAAAACCGTGACAGTTTAGATAAGAAAACTCCAACACCATCCACTCAGCCAGGCTTTAGGGCACTGACCTGCCTCAGCTCTGTGTGTAATAGTTTCCTACTTTTTAAACCTTTCTGCAATCTCTTCTGTTTGCTGTATTTTTCCCCTTGGCTACAAATGAAATCCCACAACAATAAATGTCCAAAGGACTATCTGGATTTTTTTCTTTTCCTAGAATTTTGCAATATTAAATGCCACTTGTTCTAAATATGCCATCAGTTGGGTTCAGATCTAATATTGCATTCTTTTTTATTGAATGGGATCACAGAAACAAAATTTGGTCCATTTTTGGTTTTCCAGACTCATTTTTTTGCTTCTGTCTTTATATCTACTTTGTCTCTTTTAATTTTTTATCTTCATATCTCCTTTTTTTTCCCTATTTATCATTTTTCTAGTGCGGTCCACACTCACCAAAGTTTTAAACTCATCAAAGTATAAATCCTTTAAGTTTTAGTGTTACACACACAACATAAGCCTACAATATGAACACTGGAGTCCTGAATGCATTAAAATGCCAACAATTCCATATGAAATGTTTGCTGTGATTAATTAATAAAACAGGCTATATTAGATAGCCCAAGATATTTTTATAGTTCATCAGAGAAATATTTTCCCTATTTAGGAAATTTAGAGAAATAGCTGAAACACAGACCAATTTTTATTAAAATAATTTGTCAAAATCTTTGGGCTCTGTTCTTTCTTTAGAAATCAGAATTCTATGTACTATAAAAATACAAACTACGCCACATTTCTTTACTCTGAAAAACAAAATCCACAGGCACAAACTAAAAGATAAGCTCTGGTCTAAACATCAAGTTTTATAAACTAATACTATTAAAAATCAATCTCAAAGTGATGAGATTTTTTTTTTAAGAAATAGTGTTAAAAAAAAGAAGAAGAAAAGGTGTTACTACTTTTGTTAGTAAGGACTGCTCTGAATCTTCTTGTGTCTAGTGAAGGAGATTATCTGCCAGGCATAAGGGAGGCAGGAATTTTATAAGATCTGGAACAAGTCCAGGCCCCGGCATCTAATTTAGGGCCCACGATGTGTGTTAGAGGGACAGATTGATTGATGATCCATACAGCCCCAAGCTGCCTTGAGTTACCTGTCATCTGAGGTTTATTTCAGCTATGAAGGTAGATTATCCATACCCAGGTTTTCTGTAAGCAAAGTCAGACCCTGGGGAACCCATCACCCAAAGCCAAATAAGATCTATTTGCATCCAAAGCTCAGCTCAGTAATTTAAATTAGAGCTAGAATTGCCTAGCCTAGTGGAAATCAGTACTTGGCTTGGCTGGTCGGTACTAGGAAGAAAAGTAATTTGGGAAACAAAACTAAGTGAATTTCAATAGAACCTATACTGAGAATTCCTCCTCCACATGCAGCTCACTGGTCAACAAAGAAGGCAGATTATAGTCAAAGAACTTATATCCCCCTTTTGTGACATTTATGCCTCTGATTTATGAAGTCCACTGTGAACAAAGTATGAGGGAAAGAGGTGTTTGAAATCAGAAAAAGACTATCGCGTTTAGGAATAAGGTATACTTAGGGAGAGCCACTCGGATCAGCCCATACTTAAAATACATTGGTATGGGCTGATTGGGTATTGGGTATGGTACATTGTCTCTGGCCATGTCTTTCGTATGTGTTGTAGTGAAGAATGGCAGGTGCAATTTATAAAAACAAATGCAGCCCAAAGACATTAGATGATATGTGTAAGATTGCAGAGCTAAGGGTCTCCTGGCTTTGGTCCCTTTCTGAGTCTCCTGGCTCGAAGCCACCAAACCCGAATTGAGGGGAGGCAGAACTTTATTCACGGCCAGTCCAAACCTGAACTGATGTTAAGGAGCAGAGAATGCCCCGAACAATGGATACATTGAGATTATATAGGCACACATAGGATGCTGTGTTAACCAATTACATTGTAACATGCCGATCACCAGTTTTGATGGGAACCTATCACATTTGTTCTTTGCTCTTCTAAATGACCAATCATAGTGGGACAATAAGGACCAATCAGAGTGGGAAAATAAGAACCAATCAGAGTGGGACAATAATAACCAATCAGAGTGGGACAATAAGGACCAATCAGAGTGAGGCAGTGACTAAGCAATTTTCTGTAGACTTGGCCTTGATTAGACCACAGAAAAGGGGCACGGGAACAGTTTACAGCCAGACTTTCAGTATGTTATCCCATTACATTCCAGAAGAAGTTTAACTTTAGTTACATTCTATAAGCTAACCTACAACAGTATAGTTAGAGCAATTCTTTTAGTTCTGGTTTTATCGACCTTAAATCAAGTTGTTACAAAATCTGGATTTCTTTAGCGCTGAAGATCTGAGTCCCCGGTGACATGCATATGTAGTAACAGAAACATGAACACATGGCCGCCCTCAGCAGGGCCACCCAGGGTGAGTTCCCAGAATCCCAATTCTTTAGGACAGGAATTGGTGGCATGCACAACAAGATTTCCTTATTCAGATACATTCGGGAAACTCTAAACTAAATTCACCAAGTAGTTTCATTTTGTCTCACTGAAGGACTGAGAGAATCTTTTGTTTGCTACTATAAGTTGCAAATTTCTGCATGTCAGGCACTTAGGCTACAGAGAAACCTTTTCTAGAACACATCGTCCTAGGGCACTGGTATTCCTGGGGTCTGTCACAGAGGAGGTAAAATAGTAGGGTGGGTATGAGCCCAGTTCTCAGCCACGCACTGTTGTTATATAGTCAAAGAACCCATGTACATTGTTTATTGATTTATCAGTAAACATGTTATTAGATGTCTCCCTGTCCTTGTGTGTATTATTGTTGGGAAGATCAGTTACATGTGTACGCTAACGAGACACAACCCCAATGATGTGTCTGTAGAACAACTGACTGAGATGAGTTACATGGCAGGTGTCCCACAGGTGGTGAAGTTACACCTATGATTTTACCTGTGAAGCGCGTGCGGTGTATATAGAATAACATGTAGACCTGATGAGTCACTCTTTTGGGCACCTGAAACTAATGTAGTGTCGTGTGTCAACTGTACTCAAAAAACCTTTTTAGAAAGGAAGATTATACCTGTAGAAAGAGCTCAGAAGCAAGAGAGAGGAGGGCAGGTCGAGAGGGGAGCTTCGAGCCAGGAAGACTCAGAAAGGGACCAAAGCCAGGAGACCCTTAGCTCTGCAACTTTACACACATCATCTAATCTCTTTGGGCTGCATTTGTCTTTGTAAATTGCACCTGCCGTCATTATACCCCCAGGGAGATGCAAAACAGGAATTGAAACAATAGATATGACTTTTCTTGAAAAAGTTAAGTTACAATGTAATCGATGAGGAAGAAAACCTGTAGCTGATTCTGTCTCTTTGTGACCTTTGTTGAGGCTAGTTTTTATTTTGGCAGAGGGGCCGATGAATTTGAGAAGACAAAAACAAGGGCCTGCAGGGCCGTCACCCATCATTACCTGCATTACTCTTATCCCAAAATGCCAGCCAATGTCAGGTCTGAGAACCACCTTCAGGTTCTCTTCCTGAAAACCAGCTTGGCTTGTGAAAATGCTCATCTCATCTTGTCTCACACTATTGTCTTCTAGTTCTTGGGTCTTTGTGGATAATAATCTTGACCTAAAAAAAAATTTTTAAAGCCTTCCTAGGTTTCTCCCCTGAGGCTAGAATCAGTGAGTTTAAGCTTTCATCTTTACCTCCTTTCTGCTAAAATTAGACAACGAATTGAGATAAATTTTTTTTTGGCTACCTTGCTTAATAGTTAATCAAATTACTTAAATCCTCTTATAATGTGTCATATCAGTTACATGCCTCATTTTCAATATTTCTCAAAAATCAACTGATTTCCAGTTCACAAGGTGCTTCAGCAAGCTTCCTGCCATGTTTTAATTAACTGCCATTTCTATTTTTAGAGAAATTCTTCTACAAATTAAATATGCTTATCTTAGCCACCTCCTTGTCCATATTTCTACTCATTACCTTACTTCTCAACAAGTCTGACAATTTTTCAAAACCTAAGACAGTGAAATCCTCTGGATAAGAGCTCAAGGTGCTACAAAGCGCAATTCCTTTTGTCTCCCAAACAGGTGGACTAGGTTATTTATTAGGAGGTAATAACTCTTGAGAGAACTGCACACCGTACACTATAAACCCGTAAGATTTTGCTTTGTTTAATACTATTTCCATTAAGAGGGCTGAGTTATTTGAATCATTTTCACAGACCAGTTGCTTCTTAATCCTGGCCTGTGAAATAGGCCCTTTTATGTGTTATAAGTCTATACTTGTTTTCTAAAATCACAGTTATTAGACAAAAAGCATGTGGAATTTTTGTTCCTTCCAGAATTTGCCTCAACCTCTGCCCACATCAACCACTGATACCTTGGCTCCTGCTAATCTCCTTCTAGTATGCCTTTTTTCCCTCTCTATTTGGATAAATCTTTAGTCAATTAAAACAACTGTCAGATCTATAAAAGAAAGTTCGCTTTTTTAGAAAATCAATGTATCTCATTAAATATTTATTCGAACCCAGCAGGAGCAAAGGGGCAGATGTGGAGATGAACGGGTCCCATTCTGGGAAAAAGGGACTGACGTGATTAGATCAGAGGGCTGGTGTTGCCACAACTATTTTCCAGTCTGTGAAAGGAAAATGTAGAGACAGAAGCATCGAGAGAAAGGAATTTTTACTTATGAAATGTTGCAAGGCATCCAGACTTCTTAAGAACCAGCCTTCCACATTTAAAATAAAGCAGTAAAATAAAGGGGCGCCTGAGTGGCTCAGTCCGTTGAGCATCTGTCTCTTGATTTCGGCTCAGATCATGATCTCAGGGTTGTGAGATCGAGCCCACCTCAGGCTTCATGTTGAGCATGGAGCTTGCTTAAGATTCTCTCTCTCTTGGGGCACCTGGGTGGCTCAGTCGGTTAAGCATCCGACTTCGTCTCAGGTCATGATCTCACAGTTCATGGGTTCGAGCCCTGCCTCAGGCTCTGTGCTGACAGCTCAGAGCCTGGAGTCTGCTTTGGATTCTGTGTCTCCCTCTCTCGTGGACTCTCCCCTGCTCACTCTCTGTCTCTGTCTCTCAAAATAAAATAATAAAGACATAAATAAAAATAAAAAAGATTCTCTCTCTCTACCTCCCACCACCCCCTCTTCTCCATTCTCTCTGTATCTCTGAAATAAAAATAGTAATAATAATAAAATTTAAAAGTACAATTTTACCATGGTTTGTAAGGCTATTGGTTGTCACTTTGTGCTGGGCAGTGGTGTTCTCACAAGATAATCATGCCGTCTGTCACCTGTCAGGACTGTGAATTCAAGGATAAAGTTGATTCGGGAAGTCAGCAACTGCTAACAAACGACTCAAACACTCACAATTTGGGACTAGGATTAGAAAGAGCATAACATATTTCTTTTTCTCTCTCTGACTTGTTTCCCTGGGTTGATTTTTTGGTTTTGTCCTGTCTTCCTGATTCTCCGTCGTGACAAACGTGTGATGCGCACATGGTCATGACCAAGGCAGAATGTGGTACCGGTGCTCCTTCATAGCGCCTCCTAGCCTTCTGCTCCTAAGATACAGGTGTCCACTTAGCAGTTTTGTTGTTGGTGACAGTCAGTCAGTTCGATGGTTTACTTTACAGACATAGGTACAGCAAACAGTCTCTGTACAGTGGATTCATTCACAAAGGCTCCTTTGTGTGCTGATCAGAGCTAGACCTATCTGATAATAAATCTTGAGAGTCAACTTCTATTTTGTTGGTATAGTTCCTGGGTTTGTAATGTTGGTCAAATGATGCAGCAGGAATATTTTATTTCCTTTCAGCTCATCTACTGGGATCAGTGACCTCCGACTGTCCGAGTCACTTCTGCCCATCTTCAACCTCACCCCCTATAACTCAGGGGATTATTCCATCTCTCTGAACTGTAACTTTTCAGTGTCCTGGCCATGCCACCTGAGGGCATTAGTTCCACCAATGAAAGGTGCTTGTCCCTTAATGGGCTTATCATGCCTAATTAAATCATATTTCTCTTAAATGTGACATCTATGGCATGGTTATGGATAGAGATGTGACTTTTTCGATTGTGCTCTTCTAGAAAGGAGGATAGCCTCTAGGTCTATCCATGAAAACTAGGCTCAAAGAAAGGAAATGAATTGCTCAAGGCATTTTTTTTTATATTACCTAACTACTGTTTTAGCTTGTGTAGACAAGACCCATCAACATCTTGTTATATTTATAGAATTATGATTAACTCTCCCCGATAATTGTCTTACCTATTTTAAGAATTGTTTATTTTTTTCCAAATTCTGAAGGATTTAAAAAAAATTTTTTAATGTTTTATTTATTTTTGATACATAGACAGAGCATGAGAGGAGGAGGGGCAGAGAGAGAAGGAGACACAGAACCGGAAGCAGGCTCCAGGCTCTGAGCTAGCTGTCAGCACAGAGCCTGATGCAGGGCTCGAACCCACGAATGTGAGATCTGAGCTGAGCCGAAGTCGTAGGCTTAACCAACTGGGCCACCCAGGCACCCCCTTTTTTAAAAATTTTTTTAATGTTTTATTTATTTTTGATACAAAGAGAGACAGAGCATGAGAGGGGGAGGGGCAGAGAGAGAAGGAGCCAAATTCTGAAGGATTAATTCGAACAAAATCCTATTTAAAGAATGTTTGATCAAGTTTTTAGAAGCACAGCCTGTTAAATTAAGCACTGAAGATAGAAGAATGAGAAATAAGGAAGCTTCTAACATGCCCAATTCAAACTAGAACATTATCAACAATTAAATTTGTCTCATTTAATCTAAGTAATTAATCCATGTTCTCTTGATCTTGGGTTAGTTAGCAGTCTTTCAAAGTGAGTGAGTTCTGGAAATCCTGGCTGAATCTGTTAGCAGTCTGAGAGATGTTCATTTGCTTGACAATATCACCTCCATGGGGGCACCTGTAGCCAAGAGCCTCTTTCTATTTTATTAAGTGTGAAGAGTGCCTGTTGGAGCCCTTTTAATTAAGCTATTTTCATGTTTCTTCCAACTGACCCAATTACAGACCTGTGGTTCCGGCAGGGGCTTCAGGCACGCATGAGAGAAAATCAGAACCTACGTGTTGATGATCGGGCTGAATGGCTCTGTTTACTCATCACAACCAATAATAACAAAATCGAGACAATTTTAGTTTTACAAGGTGTCAGGGACTAGCATGAAAGTCAGTATGCATTGTGGACAACGAGGGCTCTGAAAACCTCCAGACTCTCATCATTTATCCCATAAAGGGTACATTAGGATTACCACAGCTGAAGACTCTTTCAAACCTAGAAACTGAATCTTTCTTTTAAAAACTTGACTATCACTGTGCCATTCTTTAACATGAAAAGGAAGCATCTTTTAACCAAATTGAAAGGTTCATAAGTGTTGAACCATAATACTACTACTTGTCATGATTAAGTGGAGGTCAAGTTTCTTTTGTTTTTATTTGTCAGGTCTTTTTGTATTGGAAGCTTGATGAATGGGACATCTCCCACACTAATATTAAACCAAATAAAACCCTGCAGAATGCCAAAGATACCTCATTATTTCTAGCATCTTTATTTTATAAAGGGAGGAAGAAAACTCTTTGATATTACCCAGCAACAGTCTGGGAACCCCAAGATGATTTTAGATGTAAAAGACATTTTTTAAAGTTTTATTAATTTGACTATGGAATGTAGATTTGGAGAAGGCAATTTCAAAAAGTTCTCAGGAAACAGAAGATACACGTACAAGTCCTTAGTGTGAAAAGCCCAGAAATAACTGCAGCTTGATTCAGAACTTTCCCATGTGAACAAGCATTCAAACTTTTTCAGTAGCCAAGAAATACCATGTTGAATGCTTCACCTCTTTGGACGGTAAGCCACATAAGTCAGCTTTGAAATACAGATTTTTTTTTGCATATGTTTTCTTCTCTTTTATAATAAACTGTTCATATAGATACCCTTATAGTGTATTCAATGACAGATTTTATGACACATTAGGTCCAATCATTCCCCAAAGAGAAAGAAAAGGTGCCAGTCACATTAATAAGGAGTTATGGCTTTTGACAGAGCATCGTAAAAGGCTAATGATCTCCCTTTGGCAAAGGGGGTGAAAGCTCTTTTCGCATTTACCAACAGACACACAATCACATTGGAATCAGCACCTCACTTTAATATCTTCAACCACTGATCAAAAGTAGCTTCAGAGTTGGGAGAGAATTCTGGCAAGGTGGCAGAGTAGGAGGCACCAGGAATCTGGCTGCCCGAGTTGGCAGGGTCTGTCTGATGTAATTTGGAACTCTAGAGTCTAATGAAGACTGGAAAGTTTTAAGGGAAAGCTTGGAGGGTAAATAGTCATATTAAGGTCAGTCAATGTCAGCTCTCAGCACAGCATCAGGTACCTATCCCTCACCCCAAACCCCTTGGCAGGCAGCTATGTATATGTTCCTGAGCAGCTTGTGTGCAGCTGGTGGGAACCAGGGTGGGCACTAAGGGCTCTGCCCTCCAAATATCAGGGATCTCCAATCTGATCACTGCTGCTTCTGATCATGGATGTGCTGACACAGAGGTGGGTGGCTGTTCTTACACACCTCACACTGTTGCAAGTCCCTTCCTCCCTGGCTGAGGTGACTTCCAAGGAATTTCAAGGGTTGGAACCCTCCCTTCCCCTTCAATTCATTTTTTCCGTTTTGGGAGCCAGACTGTAAGGATTAGGAAATTCAAAAGCAAATGCATATGCAGAGGAAATAAACAGCACTGCCCCCCTCCACATGCCCAGTGAAAGGCACAAATTCAGAAAAGCCCTGAGAGGACCTTCAATTTATACCTCAGGCTGATTCTCTACACAGAGACAGCCTATAACAATCAAAAACAAAACAAAAACTGAAGAAACAGCAAGCGGGGGAGGAGAAGAATCTACTTTCCAGGGTTACATAAGATGTCGTAGACTCTGGATCTGGAGTTGTCTCTTGTCCAGCAAGAGAGTGGATGCAGGATTGAAATGAGAGAGAGGCTAATGTCTGGGAGGAGACAAGAGTCCCGAGGAAGGGTCCTTGCTCCATTTTTATTAGGATCTGAAGGCTTACAATCGCGATGGACATGCACAAAGAGACAATAAAGCTGTGAACATTAACTCATGGGTGTGACGGAAAAGGGGGAATTGAAAATATGTGGTGTTAGAGGTTTGGGTCAATACAAAACAAAGTCCTGGCACCAGGAAGATGGTTGTTTACAGCAGACATAAAGTACCACCTCTATTTACCTAAACTGCCTAGGACACAAGAAATATACAACATGCTACCTCAGAGTCAATAAGGCACCTTTCTTTTGCTAGTTTGCTCCACTCTGGACAACTTCACCCTGGTGTGGTCTAAAATCCTGTTTACCTGTCTACCTATTTTGGTCCTTCTTTCCTATGAGAACATGTTTCTGCGATTGCACTAAGTTGGGGGGATGTTTCCACCCTGAATACCTAATCTTGTTTGCCTCATCTTGGATGCTTGTATCCTGAGATTTCCTTATTCCTATACCTTTGTCCTATATTGGAGGCCTTTTCCCTGTTTATCTAATCTTGTTTTACCTGATCTTGGATGCCTATATCCTGTGGCTTCCTATTTCTTTATGCCCTTGTAAACCCATCGGTGCAAGCTAAGGGA
The DNA here is from genome assembly GCA_004023845.1 of Helogale parvula. Taxonomy (NCBI): domain Eukaryota; kingdom Metazoa; phylum Chordata; class Mammalia; order Carnivora; family Herpestidae; genus Helogale; species Helogale parvula. The sequence goes on along the minus strand of PJEM01002314.1, from coordinate 124,421 downwards.
ATTCGTAAGCTTATGCCCCACAGTAAGATTCCAATGTCTACTTGTACACACACACACACACACACACACACACACACACAATCATAAGGCACATAAAGAAACGAAAGTATGGCTCACTCAAAGGAAAAAAAAAGTCGACAAAACTATCCCTGAAAAAGACTATATGGCAGACTTACTAGCCAAAGACTTTAAAGTAACTATCTTAAAGATGCTCAGAAAACTAAGAGATGATGTGTAGAGAGCTAAGCAAATGATGTTGGATTAAAATGGAAATATTACTAAAGATATATAAAACCTAAAAGGAAAATTTTAAAAAGGAATCCTAGATATGAGAATTACAATAGCTGAAATGAAAACTTCCCTGGAGGTATTCAAAGATGGATTTGAGAAGGCAGAAGAATCCGCGAATTTGAATACAGGACAGCTGAAATCATCAAATCCTGGGAACAGAAAGAAAAAAAAATTGAAGAAAAGTGAACAGAGGGATCTATGAGTCACCACTGGGCAGAGCAACATACACAGTCTGAAAGTCTCAGAAGGAGAAGAAAGAGAGAGAAAGGGTCAGAGAGATTATTTGGAGAAATAATGCCTGAATATTTCCCAAATTTGATGAAAGATGTGAATATAATCATCCAAGAAGCACAACCAGCTCTAAATAGGATAAACCACAGGGACCCAGACTGACACATAATCAAATTGTCCAAAGACCAGGACAGAGAGTATCTTGAAAACAGCAAAAGACAAGTGACTCATCGCATTAAAAAAATCCCCATTAAGATTGTAAGCAGATTTCTCACCAGAGTCTTTAGAGGTCAGAAGGTAATGGGCTGTGTTTTCAATGTGCTGAAAAAAACCTCTCAATCAAGAATCCTGTATTTCAAAAGTGAAGAAGAAACACATTTCCAGGTTAAAAAAAAAAGGCTGAGGGAGTTTATCACTAGAACTTCCCTGCAAGGAAAAGTAATCCTGAAATTTGGAATAAAGTAACTCAAACCCATATAAAAATATAGATCTCAGTAAAGTTAAATATGGGGATAATTATAAAAGCTGGTATTATTATAATGAGAGTTTGTAACTCCTGTTTTCCATGTTTTCTACATGATGTAAGAGACTGGTGCATTAAGAAAAATAATTTTATTTTTTAAAACTGTGTTTTAAATATTTGAGAGAGGGGAAGAGAGCGTGTACATGATCAGGTGAGGGGCAGAGAGAGAGAGAGAGAGAATCTTAAGCAGGCTCCACATTGTCAGCACAGAGCCCAATGTGGGGCTCGATTCTACAAACCTTGAGGTGATGACCTGAGCCGAAATCAAGAGTCAGACACTTAACAAACTGAGCCACCCAGGCACCCCCAAAAATAATTATTTTAAGTTTTGGGGCATACAACATACAAAGATTGAATTTTGTGACATCCATAACTGAAAAGAGTAGGGATGGTGCTATACATGAGCAGAGTTTTTATGCATCATTGAAGTATGATGGTATAAGTTTAAATTAGAGCTTTATAATTACAGGGTATTAAATGTAATCCCCATAGTAACTACAACAAAAATAGTTATAGACTATGTACGGAAAGAAATAAGGGAATTAAAACATTTCACTATAAAAAAAATCAAATAAACACAAAAGAGAGAGTAATGCAGGAAATGAGGGACAGAAAAAGCCCAGGTATATACAAAACAAATAGCAAACTAACACAAGTAAGGCCTTCCTTACCAGTAATTATTTTAAATATAAACTGATTACATTCTCTAGTCAAAAAACAGAGAATTTCAGGATGGATTTAAAAACATGATCTGACTATATGCTGTCTACAAGGAGACTCACTTTAGATCCAAGTGTTATGGCTGAGAGAGAGTCTGTGTCATGTGGGTGGAGATCTCAGTCCTCGGAGTCCCCACAAGATTGACGTGGGCATCTGTGCTCGGAGTAATGACAGCGAGAAGGAAAGTAGCCAGCACAAGTCAGTGTATTCACGTGAAAGTGCACTCTCAAAGTGGGAGAGCTGGGCAGGCTCCAGGAGGTAGAAATGGCCTCTAGGTTGTTTTGGGTTTGGGTGTTATTGGGTCTCTCTGGGCAGGGAGGAGTGTGACCTACAGTGGGGTGGTCTCTAATGGGGATGATTTCCAATCATTTGGGAGATTCCTTCCACAGGTTGGGAGGGGGGATTTTTGACCTTCAAGGTTTGTACAGGAACTGTCATAGAAGCCTTCCTCCATCGGTTGGGACTGTTCCCACAATGCAAATGCATTATAACAAGTCTAGGGGTCGCCCCAGGGCAGAGGTGGATGAGGAGAGCTCATGCTCCTCACCTGTGCTGGTGCTTTGGTCTGGCAGCCCCATGGTCTTGGAAGCCACAGGTCAGGGTGTCACGCCCCAGGATTTCTGCTGTGTAGCTTATTTATCACCATCCTTGCCTCCAGCTCGTGTCTGTCATTCTCCTTCAAGGACTTGGGACTCTGCCTCAGGGTAGCTTCTACCTAACAAAGATGTAAACAGATGGAAAGTGAAAGAATGGTTGTACACCCGTGTTCACAGCAGCGTTAGTCACAATAGTTAAAATGAGGGAGCAACTCAAGTGTCTGTCAACAGATGAGTGGAGAAGCAAAATGTGGCATAGACCTATATGGAACAGTATGTAGCCCTAAATAGAAAGGACACTGTGACCTATGCTACAGTATGGATGAAGCTAAGGACATCAGGCTAAATGAAATAAATCAGTCACATAAAGACATATACTAGGGGCTCCTAGGTGGCTCAGTCAGTTAAGCGTTCAACTTTGGCTCAGGTCATGATCTCATACATGTAGGGCTCTGTGCTGACAGCGAGGAGTCTGTTTCGGATCCTCTGTCACCCTTTCTCTGTGTCTCTCTCCCACTTGTGCTCTATCTCTGTCTCAAAAATATATTCTTTTAAAAAAGACGTATGCAGTATGATTCCACTTAGATGAGATACTTAAAGTAGTCAAAATCCTAGAGATAGAAAGCAGAATGTTTATTTTTGGGAGGATGAGGGGTTATTGTTTAATGGAATGGAGTTTCAGTTCTGAAAGATGAAAACATTTCTGGAGACGGAGGGTGGTGATAGTTGCTCCGTACAGATGTGTATAATATCACTGAATTGTCTTCCTACAAGTGAATAAGATGCGGCATTTTATGATAGGTGCATTCTACCATGGGGAAGGAAGGGAGGGAGGAAGGGAGGAAGCGAGAAAATGGTAGAAGAAAAGAGTAAATTTAGAGCATCTCAGCAAAAACTCATAAGGTCAGTCTTAGCAGTCTCAGAAACAAAGAAGTCAAAGAGGTGCCAAGACCTCAGAGTTGAAGGGGTCATGATGTTCCTCACCCAGCACCACTCTCCATTCCAGCCTTTTTTTTAAATTGTCTTTTCTTAACAGCAGTTTGAGAGATTTAAGGTCAGAAAGACACTTGACTCGTCACAAAGACCAGCTGTCCAGAGGACTCTATCAATGATCTAAAGAGACACCTAGCAGCATAGGAAGGGACTCCAGTGATTTGTCTGTTGTCTGCCACCTCGCAGTGGCTAGACCACAAACCACCACTCAATACTGTTGCCACCGACGGGGATACAGAGTGCACAAATCAATACCAGAAGTAAACCTAGTCCTCAAATGGAAATAGAAGCAGAATCATCAACTTAACAACCACACAAGAGCAGAAGCAGCAGCAGGGACGGAGGCCCGTGGCGCCCTCAGGCAGCACCCCCCAAGCCCGTGTCTGCACCTGCCCTGCACAGCACACCCTTCTTGGGCCGCAGAGTTGCTTAGGTCCCTGAGTCCATCTGCCCCTTCGTGGGCCCAATACTCTAAACAGACGACTCCAGAAAGAAGCATTCTAAACAGAACAATTTTTAATTTTCAATTTTTTACTGATTCTGAATTTAGAAAGCTGGCTCAATAAGCAGGAGAAGGGTGGAGAAAGAGAGAGAGAGAGAATCCTGGTGGGTCTCTCTGATGGGACTTTGCTGTGTTGTTCTCCCATATCACATACCAGGTTAAATAATTTTGCATGTTTTTCTTTGTGTGAAAAAAATACAGTAGAATCCAACTCGTCCAATCTTATTAAATTTTAAAATTCACTTGCGGGGTCATCTGGGTGGCTCAGTAGGTTAAGCGTCCAACTTCAGCTCAGGTCATGATCTCACAGTTGGCAGGTTGGAGACCCGTGTCGGGCTCTGTTCTGACAGCTCAGAGCCTGGAACCTACTTTGGATTCTGTCTCCCTCTCTCTCTGACCCTCCCCCAGCTCACACCTTGTGTGTGTGTCTCTCTCTCAAAAATAACATTAAAAAACATTAAAAAATTTTTTAATAAAATAAATCAAAAAATGAAATTCACTTGGGTTTCACTACCCACCCCGCTGTCCCATCTAGAGACTTCTGAATCCTCTTTCCTCCATCACCGCCAGTATTTCACATGTCAGTTTCATCCCAGGATTCTCCATAATGGATGCTGTCCTGTGGCCACCTCTTTGTGGTCACAAGTCCTTGTTTTTGTTCTGAAATATTACATTTGCCTGTTAGATGGCTTGAATCATTCTGACTTTGAGGCTGTGCTGTCCCATTCACTTGTTTTTAAGCCAATTCAATCCAGACGATGGGCGAGTTGTTACCTCTGCAGTGATTGCCCGTCCCACCAGCCTTTCTGGGGCCTCCGCGATTCATTCTAAGACAGGAGGCTCCTCTGCCTCCTGCCAGACTCAATCCCGAGGGGAGGCCTGTCTGCATAGGGTTTCCTCTGCACCCACATGGCCTCCCAGTGCACCACAGGGGCGCCACCAGCTTCCAGTGCCCTTGATCCTCCAGACGGTGCAGAACCTCCAACATTCCTCCTCTGAGTTCCTAAAGAGATGCCGTCTGACTCAGGGTCCAGCCACGTTCCTCCTCAGCCCACCTAGAACCTTCCCTCTATCCATTTCTCTCTTGGAAACCAGACCGAGTCAAAACAAAAGATGACTTGATATCCCCTTCATGGGGTTAGACTATAAAAACTGAAGTTTGGCTCACCCACCTCACAACTTTTTCTCATTGCCACTGGGGCTCAAAAAGGGAATTAGTTCCTAAAGAGGGTTAACTCCTTTTTATCTAATGTTTATTTGTGCATTGAGGGGGGGGGGGCGGGCAAGCAGGGAGGGGCAGAAAGAGAGAATCCCAAGAACTCCTTTTATTCTAATGTCTGTTGTTTATTTATGTATGTATTTTCTTAGTGCGGGCAGAGGGGGCGCAGAAAGAGAGGGAGAAAGAATCCAAAGCTGACTCCATGCTGTCAGCTCAGATCCTGCTAAGCCGGGGCTCAATCTCATGAACCTGAGCCAAAATCAAAAATCAGACTTCACCAACTAAGCCACCCGAGGGGCCTGAGGATTAATGCCTTTTACCTCCGAAGAAATATCAGAGCCCAAAGACCCAAAAGCTTGGCTGGGGAGGAGGGATGCTCTTATTTATTGGTAGCAACAATGGCATTTTGGCTCCTTCTAATGTTTAGAAGCTTAGGGGAACAAAAAATAATATGTGACATAGAATGATTATAGGCAAAAGCCACCTTGAATTATAATGCTCAGAATTTCAGTAGAAGTTCAGAGAAAGAGTTTTATTGTCCAGAAAAAGACTACATATTTCTCCAAACTTCACTCTTTCTATTCTGAAACCTTCCTTCTTGAGGCACCAGAATTCTCTTTGTAAGCTATCAACTTGATCTTGGAGCTCCCCCGACCTGTAGAACAAATCCTGAATGCTCACTTCCCGTATCCATCCCTCCCCGGCCATCCCAGTGCAGTCTCCCTTCCCTGGACCTCTGTCATTAGCCTGCCGCACAAGGTCACTTATGGCTGTAATGACTCTACATTCCTATTTTCTTTTTCCCCCACGCAGTTAGGCTCCAAGTATCTGAACACAAGAAAAAAAAATCTATCCTCGCTACCCAAATTTCACATGAAGATAGGATTCAAGTTCTAGTATGAGAAGACATCTTTTCTCGGCAGGATAATCAAAGGCTAAAACAGTTGTGTGCACTTTAAAGAATTAATAGACTTTGTCCAGAGGTCTTCTCCTCTGTGGAATAATTTTACTTGATCTGTTTCTTCACTTGGATGGTCAAAAATTTAGACTAACATGTATCCCTCCAAATAGACTACTAAGTAGACTAAATGAAAAATCTCTAATTGCTCAGTGAAATGTCACGGAATTGTATTGGAAATATTAGACATAAAATCATTCCGATGGGTCTCCTTGACAGGTTGTGTAGTCTAAATATGGCGGTGACGTGTGTCGTTCTCCTCACTATGGAGTCCTTGGAAAGCAGTGTTTGTACAGCATCCTGGGGCAAGAGGGAAAGCTTCTCTGGGAGGAAGCAGTTGCCTGTGTCACCTGAATGTTACGGGCACACGTTGTGTTTCGTTTAGGGCTCTTGGGTTTGGACAGCGTGCAAAATGAAACACGCCTTCACATTTATCTGATATAACTTTTTTTTTTTGGTTTATTTATTTTTGAGACAAAGAGATACAGAGCATGAGCAGGGGAGGGGGGAAGGCAGAGAGAGAGAGGGAGACACAGAATCTGAAACAGGTTCCAGGCTCCGAGCTGCCAGCACAGAACCCGATGCGGAGCTAGAACTCACAGACCGCGGGATCATGACCTGAGCCAAAATCGGACACTTAGCCGACTGAGCCACCCAGGTGCCCCCTGATATAACTTTTAACTGACAGTAATGACAAAAACTGGAAAATGCTCCAGCCAGATCTTCTCTCTTTTTTCATTTTTGCTTTCAACCTCAGTGATGTCCAAGGTCACAAACAGTCCTCCATACTCTGTCAGGAGTGTGAATGCCCCTGTATGCCCGATGATTGAAATAGCGTTCTGTTCCCTTCCTCTGTCACGTCCCTTAGGAAGAAAAAATTTTAAAGACCCCATTCATCCATCTTCTCACATCTGTGGAGCTCAGATTTGCCTTATGATAATCTGTGGGGGTTAATGACCTGATGAAGTCAGCACGCTGAGCTCAGCAAAAGGAAAATCTTAGCCAGAGCTGAGTGTGATTTAATGATAAGTACACACCATAAGTTGCTCAGACAACTGCCCATGCACAAAGGATCTTCTCCAAACTATTCTAGGGATTGTCTTTAGAAACTAAATATGATACACTTGGGGGTTTTCAGGCCAACCATTTTTGTCAGCTACTTCTCAGCTATCATCAAGTGAATGAAGACACTTTCCTATTTGAGTAATTTAGACATCAGCATTTTTTTGGGGGTCCAAGCTAAAATAAGCCACCTAAACATAGGATAAGAGCAGATACCAAAATTACACGGGCCTATGTTTTATTTATTAATGCCTGGAATAGAGATGTCATCACCTTCTCCCATTCGTTTCCTTTCCTTACCCCAGGCACCTCACACTGGTGGATCAAACAGCAAAAGAGACAATCCTTTAGGGACACGTATGGAGGGAAAGTATGGCTTTCAGGAGCTAGCTAAGTATGTCTAATTGGGGGATGGGAGACAAGGAAGGGGTTTTAATTTGGACATATGCCAGTTCCATCTGAAAAATTCAAAAACAGCCAACTTTGCTACAGGCACTCATTTACTTAGTTCCAGAAGTAAATTAATGGAACAGAATTGGAAGCTGCAGGTGGGATGAATTAATGTCTCGCAGGGTTATTGGTAATGCCTAAAATGCTTTGTAAACTAAAAGTACTCCATAAAGATGTCGTTATAAGTACCTCTATCACTGAGAGCAGCAAGATTAATAATGATGAAGCAAATTAAGGAAGCAAAGTTGGATTTTATTTTCTTTGTTTTTCACACGAAGGGGAATGTGTCAGATTAGTAAATGTTATATGGTAGAACCAGACGATAAATCCCATCAGAGAGACAGGTGGATCATTGGGTTAGCACAGCTCAAAGGACACCTAGTTATACATTATTTGTAAAGCCTCTCTCCCTTGCTCTGAGTGTCTCTCTTTGTATTATAAGGGCCAGAACTCAGAAGTTACATATACAATCATGCTGTCCATATATTTGTGGTTTGACTCTGACTTATTAAATAGTTCAGACCCCAACCTAGTTCCTATCAAGATAATTTGGTGCTGTGTTCGAATTACCACATGTTTCCTTGACTTCCCTGACTGTCAAACAGAAACCCTCCCCAAGGCTCGCATCTACAGAGTGTGCATCCTCTGTCCTCCTCATGCGTTGCATGCTTTCCACACTTTTACTCTTTTAATCTTTGCAACAGCCTTATGAGATAGGTAGCAATAGAGTTCTTGCTGCGCAGATTTAAAAAGCCTGGGCTGAGGTGCCTGGGTGGCTCAGTCGGTTAAGCATCATGATCTCATAGTTGTGAGTTCGAGCCCCGCATCGGGCTCTGTGCTGACAGCTCAGACCCTGGAGCCTCCTTCGGATTCTGTGTCTCCTTCTCTCTCTCTGCCCCCTCCCCCACTTGTCCTCTGTCTCTCAAAAATAAATAAATGTAAAAAATTAAAAATTAAAAAAGCCTGGGCTTGCAGGCATGAGCTAACTTGCCCAGAAATCCCATCCCATCTCCATCGAGTGCCAGAAGCCCATGCACTCACCACGAGGGAGAGACCGTTCTCTGTATTGCACACAGTGACCCAACAGAGAATAGTCAGTGATGGGAAACAGACACTATTGCAATCACGTGGCTTCTTCTGCTCTCGTGTTCTCTCCCGTCCCTATTATCCCCTCTGCCCTTGTCCTCCATTTTGGCCTCATTCCAACTCTCCCTTGCCTTTTTTTTTCAAAGGCAAATATGCCATGCGAGACCTCGTCCACAGGCTTCCAGGTGGGAACAACAGTAACAACACAGCGAGTAAGACCATGTCAGATGACACGGTGACGGCCGTCTGCTGCACCCTGCACGAAGTGATCACCAAGAACATGGAGAACGCCAAGGCCTTACGGGATGCGGGCGGCATCGAGAAGCTGGTTGGCATCTCCAAAAGCAAAGGAGATAAGTAAGTCAGACAGTGAATTCATTATCACTGTGGAATTGGTTCTAAGTGTACCCAACATCCATTGGTTATAGGTAACACTGTTGAATGTCATTGGAAAATCAAGAGGAGGGAAATAGCAAATGGTTTCCAGGCTTCCCTCCCCATGAAGAAAGCTGATGTTAACTGGTGATCTTGGTGACTGCTGTGATGCTGGTAAGACATACTTGACAATCCAGCATGCGCACACTAGAAAAGACAACCTGCTTAACCTGAGTCTGTGAAAGTATTTTCTCGTTGCTGTTCCCTTGTGGTTGCAGGTCCAAGTGTTCGTGATGGATCCACATCCTCTGCCCTTTGCCTCTTCAGCTGTACATAGCAAGTTGTGCAGGGAGAGGGAGGGAGCAAACAGAGTGGGGGGTCCAAGAATTCATTGCTGACCCACCATCCTTCTGTGCTAGCTGTGCATTTGAGGCAAATGGCTTCATTTAACAAGTCACTATGCCTGTACTTTCTAGTCTAAAACTGAGAAAGGGGCTATCCTAACATCCTAGGAGAAGGGATAATCAAGTCTTAAAGCACAAATGGAAATTTTCCAGAGGGGATGGTAGTGAGGAAGGACTTCTGTGCTAGTGGAATACAAAAAGATAAGGCTCTATGTTCAACCAACTGCCCCTCCAGCAATGGAAATGTCCCCAGTTTGATTTAAGAATCAGTGGTATCTTACTGCATGCAAACAAAACATATCTTCAGAAGCCAGACTGTCAGTATATCAGCAAGCTGTCAATGTTACAGAAACATTCACAAACCTTAATTAAATGTTGCCTCCTGGAAATCCCTCAATGTAATCAATAAGATTAACAAGGTAAACCTTTTGTTATCGAAGGTCTACTTCTTAACTTTTCATTCCGTGCCTCCTCCCCATTTCTTCACAACTAAATGCTAAATAATTTTTCTTCTCCTATTAAAGGCTGTAAAGGATGTACTTGGAGACTATTTGGAAGTTCTCTCTCATTATTTCATTTGACTCAGGCTATTACCAGTGTGTAATAAAAGAAGTCTCCGGTTTCTATTTAAGCACCCCGAGACCTCCAAATAGGTTCAGTCAACAGTTCCGTATTAGGACTCGAGTACTTTTTTATATCAAGTAGAGAAGCCCCATTGGACTCGTGCAATAATGGTGTAGTAGAGATAGTTGGCTTTAATTATGTGTTATTATACTGCACTTAAAATAGATTGCTATTCGACATAAACAGGAAACCACATGGTTTTCTTCTTCACATACCTTTGGTAGAACTTTGGAATCTCTAATTGAAATGCTTACCTGTTTTGAACACTAAGCGCTTAATATGTTAATGCTTTTTTAAGCAAACACATGCACACACATGATAAAACCATAGTCCACACAAACACTCTGACCTATTTGTGCATATTTGTGAGATGTTCAAAGAGTTTTTTCTCTGAAATGTAAGACTAGAGAGCTTGAGGGGTGGTCTGGCATGTATTAACTTCTTCCATTTGTGTGAGCACCCTTACTGTAGTAAACATCACTAAATGGGCCTTAAAGAGAACCGATGCTTTTATCAGTCCTATGGTTAAAGAAAATTACTTGGTGAAATTAATTTAAAAATCATTTGAGAAAACCACCCATGAAAGAATGTGTATCCACGTTGCCAGTCCAGAAAAATGGTCCTGATAGGTCTTGTCCAGTCTTGATTATTGTTAATGGGAAGTTTCTTTCACTATAGATGATCTCCTAACTGTTCTTTGAGTTGAGTGAAAATTTCTTTATAAGAAAGTCATATGTCTCATCTCATTATTCCTTGACCTTTTTTCCCCGTTGTTAATAGTTGAGATTTACATACGAGTTGAATAAGAAGTGTTGAACTGGGTTGAGTCAAGCGTCTTCCCAAATTTTCCTGCATCTCTCAGCCATCCGTCCATGTGATTTACCTCTTTTTTATATAATGACTAATTTGGGGATCAAAACAAGGTTTTTATAACTGCAGATAGCCTCATGTCCCACCTACACTTGAATTTGGTTACTGCTTCTCACCACCCTTAAAAGGAATCCAGAAGAGTTGTTCTAAATCTTAACACTAAACTCCCCACTTATCACTCAATTCTGTTATGACATTAGGCACTGAGATTCCCAGGGCCTTCGACAAGTTTTAACAAAATAGAAATTCTTTATTGAAATGAGGGTTTTTTAAATTGGGGTTTAGTTAACCATTGAAAAATGGAGAGAGAGAGCAGTTTGCTCTGGTTAATTTATACAGTCCTTGCAAATCTGCCCTCCCTAAAATGTCCTTAAAAATTATTAACAGAAATAAGTTTAATTCAAATCTGATTTTTAGATTTCAGATAGCATGGCAAAGCATGGTGGGAAAACGTGCCTCTCTATGATTCTTCATTTTTATGTATTTATATGTTTTATTTCTAAATATACAGAAACTTAAATATGCCATGCCATTAACAAGTCAGGTGGGTGAGTTGCTAATCACTGCACACCTCACTGTGTCGTGCTCATTCAGCCACCAGGACTGGTCCTCTGGGGCCCTGCTGCTTGGAACAGCTGTGCTCTACACCCACAGTGAGTTACACCGCCTGACATCCTCAGTCACCCCTAAGTTGATGGCGTTAGTGAAGATCAGGCATTGTGTAATCATCAACGACTCTTCCAGGAGTCTTAGACTTACTATTTTCAAGTCTTGATAACTTAAATTATTCTTTTCACATCATTTTAAACAGCCATTGTGGACTTTCTGTCACATCCATCTATTTCAAAAGTACATCTGGGGTTTTTTTCTTCCTAATTTTAACAATTATAGGAAATAGGGTTGAATGCCTCACTGTATTTTGTCATAAGACAGAAAAGCCATTAGCAGTCTCAACTGTTACTTGTCAGTAAGGAACTATGTATTGTGGCTTAGATTATAATCACTTGTCACAGTAGAAACACTCAAGGTCCTTCCATCACTAGTTTTAGTCTTTCAAGTAGAAGTTGCTATGGTACCAGTCTAGTGATGGGTCAAAATTAAAGCCTAAAAACAAATGCAATGTTTCTTTGACCTTCGCATGTTATTATGACACTGTGATGTATTGGCATTTTCATTGAAAGCTTAAAACCTGCTATTCATTACACACTCATAGTCTTTTTCTATTTTGTACACAAGAAATTAGGAGAAACAAAAAATTTACACTGTTTCTGAAGAATTGTTGCACAGTAACTATGTCTCAACTACCTTACCACTAGCTGAATATTAATGTATGTTCCTCAAGAGTTGCTAGGGGTGGGTCAGTTGGTTAAGCATCTGCTTCGGCTCAGGTCATGATCTCATGGTTCGTGAGTTCAAGCCCCATGTTGGGCTCTGTGCTGACAGCTCAGAGCCTGGAGCCTGCTTCCGATTCTGTAATTCCTTCTATCTCTGTCCCTCCCCTGCTCGTGTGCTCTCTCTGTCTCTTTCGAAAAATAAATAAACATTAAAAGTGTTGCTTAACCATTGTCATAGACAAATATCTAGCTAACAACGATAAAACACAGCAACACATAACATTTAACCTTTGTCCTGCATTGATTATATAAGATTCACACACACTTGTACCTGTATCCGTGAAAAGCTCTAAATTCTGTCTTTAAACCAAAGGAATTTAATATTACGTGGAGAGCAGGATACCAACATAAATTTTGAAATCGTTTAGCAAGCATTCATTTAGTCAAGGAAAATATGTGTTACTTAAGTACAATTCATTTTTCATAGTAGAAAAAAGTTGAATTTATAAGAACTCTGGGTTTTTTCTTTCTTTTAAAAATACATGATGTAACTAGTGTTTTCAAACACAGCCAAAGCTGAATTCCATCTCAGTGATAAAAATAGTAAGCATGACTGTCACCGTCACCAGTAAGCAAGTGGATGAAGGAACCTTCAACTTACTTGGTCTAAATCGCGAACTTGAAGACCCAGGAAACCAGCAGACGGTTAATTGGCCGTGTATTAACATCCCATCATTCCTCCACAAAATGCACGTCCCCACAACCTCCACTTACTCTGGCTCTCCGATCCAACCTCAGCCTCCTCCCATCTAACCATCTGCTCCCTTTCCCTTCAAAGACCATTTTATTTCAAAGGCGTTTTTGCTTTCAATTCAGATTTTCTCTTCTGGGAATCCTTGGGCCACTGCACCACGGGTCAGCTTCACGGGTGGGTTCACCTTGGAGTCCTCATGAATGGTGATGTCCTGCCCAACTCCAGGAGTCACCGTGCACATAGACCAGGGGTCAGCAGTCTATAGCCCAGGGGCGAAATCCCACCCACCGCCGACTTTTGTAAATAACATTTTATTGGAATGCAGCCACATCTACTCGCTCATGTATTATTTATGATTCCTCTAGTGCTACAGTACAGGGCTCAGTGGCTGTGATCGAGACCATATGGCCCTCCAAGGTAGAATATATTTATTATCTGACCCTTTTTAGAAAAATGTGCCAGCCCCTGAGATAGGCCACAGTGGCACTGACAACCACTAGAGGGTGCAGCTGTGCATGGAATTGGCCATTAGAATCAAGAATCGACAGGTAATTAATTAATAGCTTCCCTCACCACTAGCCAAAATAACTTCCAAGAATGTGATCAAATTAAATCAACACAGATTTATCTACTTCATGTCTGTTTTGAGACGTGGGTTGGCACTGACCCAAAAGTCAAACTATTTAGCTATTGTTTGTTTCATAACGATCTTAAAGCCATGACTCAAAAAAATGGTCTGCAGGATGGAACTTTAATTGTACACAGGGCTTTATTTATAAACGCTTATGTGTTCCTGTATATAAACATGAGAACGCATGTGCACACGTCTTCCTTCGCTGCCAGTCTCCTGTGCATGGTGCCATCAGCAAATGGAGGCATGTAGAACCCACACTATATATGCTCTCATGCTTCAGATGAGAAAATGAATATTTTTTTTCTTCTCACTACACAGTTATTGCACAATACTGCCATTGAACTCCCAAATCTGGCCCTTCTTGATCTCTATTTTTCTCTTCTTTCTGTTCCACTCTATAGTCAAACACTAAGTCTGCATTCAGACTCAAGGCTCTCCTCTTCCATTTGCATTCTGAAAATTCTTTGCCAAATTGAATGTGTTCCTATCTCTCTCCCTTGTGGGCTCTTGATGAGAGTAAGGTTGGAGACCAGTAGACCATCCCTCGTACTCCCTGGGCTGAGAGGGAAAGAGCCAGGTGGGCATAAGGATGTTTATTTCTGTAAATGCCAGGTCCTGATGAGTTAGTGTCGATCTGAAGCCCGGATCCTGATGAGTCGGTGTTGATCTAAAGCGCAGCCACCCCGCTCGCCATCTTACATGACTTGTCTTCTCTTCATCAGACACTCTCCAAAAGTGGTCAAGGCTGCATCTCAGGTCCTAAACAGCATGTGGCAGTACCGAGATCTGAGGAGTCTCTACAAAAAGGTAAGATTTGCTTTACCTTCTTGACTCCTGGTTCACACAGACCCTGAGCCCAAAGACACAATATTTGGTCATAACAAAGTGCAGCATAGATATGGAAAGTACTTGTCCAACAGTCTGAGTGATTGAAACACAACTAAAGTAAGACAATCAAGGAAGAAGCAGAAGAGAAGGGTCAATCAGTGTCCCCGAATATATGCTAAGATTCATGAACCTTCTGGATTAGACAGACCCAAATTCCTAGGGTCTTACCCTAGATTGTCCTGCAGAAAAGAAAATAACCTTGTTTTCCTGAGCTTCCATATTGTACAATAGACTAAAAATTAATAAACTGAGTGATTTTGCCAAAAAGAAAAAGAAAAAACAGACATAGATAGGCATCAACAATAATGGTGGAGAGAAGAGAAAAAAGTGTAAAAAGCAATTCAGGAAGCCGAGAAGCATCACAGCCTAAGAGCAACGAGAAGACCCCACATCCTGCCCTGTGTGCCTGAGCCCGACCGTCACTGAGTTTCTGCCCAGCAGGAAAGGCCTGAGGCCCCTAATGCCGGCTGCAGATCAGGGGCAGAGGCTGGGCACTTGCCCAGCACACTCTCAGAAGGCAGGAGCGGGTTCATGTTGTCTGTGTCACAAGGGTGTTCATCCCCCAAATGGTTCCAAAAATAAAATCGTCAGGGAAAAATGTCACATCTAAACATTTTGACCTATACCTTATTTCCAAGTAAGACTAAATAAAGGGTGTATTATTTTGGGGTTAAATGGGGAGAATTTTTTAGTAATGTGTCCCAGATATTGTTTTTATTGTTCCTGGACCAGCAAATGTGGCTAGTTTAAAGGATAGACGACCCCACGATAGATTTGAGTGAATGGATAGGGGAGGAGACCATCATTAATCTGCAGGGAGAATAGTGGAGGCATTGATCTCGGTTGGGATTCAGAAAGCTTAAACAGGACTGGGGGCGGGGGCATGGGCTTCCTCAACAACTGCTGAGAGCACCTCCTTGCACCCTCCTGGACACCTGCCTGGAGGAGGAGAAGGAGCCAAAGTCACCGCTGCCTTCATCCCCAGCCTGCCACTCAGGGGTTGGGGATGTGGGGCTGCGGCAAGAGGTTCACATCACAGAGAGCAAGATCCATGTTGCCAGAGGGAAATGTGTCTTTTTCTAAGCCAGTGGGAAAAAGTAAATATTTATTTAATAACTGGTTCTACTAAGTTAGAGCCTGTTTATAGACTTCCCCCAAGGTCTTTCTATCTCCCTTGTGCTCTCATTACTTTGCACTTCGAGTTTACGAAGTTTAGCCTATACATTTCTCTTTCAAGATTTTCCTATTTGCTAAGAGCATGTGTGTTTAAGTTGAAACATATTTTAAGAGATGGCAAAACACAGTGTTAGGAGAGTGTCATAGATTAATTATATTCTTTTCTAAATATTTGGCACATTGAGGTAAGCCCTTCTCACAAATGTTTTGGGCGACGTTTTGTTTTGCTTGACATTCACGTCCCAGCATCCCTCCTTAGTTCCTTCCTGGACACCTCCAGGAGCTGAATGAATTCTCTCCCAGGGCAGGATCCTTCAGCTGAGCAGACAGCTGGACGTGAAGAACACACTCTAAATTAGAAGGGAGCTGCTCGTTCTGAGTCAGTGGCTCCGGAAGCTCGATGAAATATTACTACCTCCAATAAACTCCACTTTCTCTTGGATCCTGAACATTTCTTTGCTGAAATACACCTTCCCCTACTTAGGTGCATCGAAGAGAAACTGCTTTTTAGAGACTCTACAAGTTATTTGTTGAATACTAGTATGAGTTTTCCATCTTCGCTTCTTTCTGTGTCATCAGTAGAGTTCAAAAAGTGTAATTGTCTTTTTATTTTCATGAAGGTGAAAAATGTGTTGACAGGAATTTAATGGAGCTAAAACCTAAGAGCTAAAGATCGTTTAAAATGTGTTTCATGCGAGGACATGCAAGGAAGATGCGCTGGAGAAACTGATGCTGATGTTTTCAGTTGACCCATGGTGATGTTCTTAGTTGACCCATGATTTAAAAAGGTCGAGAAGGAGCCATTCTTAATAATTTCCAAATTATGTAGTTTTGAAATGAAATGAGGACCTTTAGGCTCAATATCATAATAGCAAAGCTCAACATTCACAAAAGCTTTTCTTTTGAAAAATCCTTTGGTGAGAAGACCAGATCCACTCATGCTTATGAATTGTTTTTAATCAGTGGGGAAATGGATTTCCTTTTTGTTCTTCCTTGACAATTTACATATCATTGAAAAAATGTCTGATCCGTATCTTTTAATTCTCCATGCTTCAAATCTGTTTATTAAACATCTATTGCCAGCTTAAAGAAAGAAGAGTCTCAGAGAAAACGTTAAGACATGGGAAGTAGCTAATGTGGGTAAAAATGAAATATGGAATAATTACTGGTAACTTCATTAGTTTTAGAAATATGTACTGAGATTTACTGGATGAATTAGGGGTAAGAAATTTATAGAGCAAAATCTTGAAGAATTCATGGAGTTTGCATAAATCAGGAGGTAAGACTTAAGGGCATTATGCGTAAGAGGAAAACATGAGGAGAGAGAGAGAAATTGAAATTGAAATGGCGTATCTATCAGACAGAATTAAAGGTCCATCTGTCACTGGCTAATTTCCTCCCAGGACTCAGACACAGAGGCCGGGATCTCATTTCATTAGCCCAGCGACTTTATTTTACATAGAGAGACACGTTTAATAAATCAGAATATTCTTCCAGCTGGGCGTGCTGGCCAATACAGAATTATGTCTGGTTCCTGATACATTGTGAGCCAAAACATATTTGTATTATCTGAATTTTCAACTTTAGTGAGACCTGGACTTTTTTTCCCTAAAGGAAAATTAATAATTGCAGGAGAATTTTATCACGTGTCTCATACACCACCTTTTTTTTTTTTCAATCAGTTCTAAAGTTTGGATAACCACAAATAGATCTTTAAAATTTCTTTATCTGCTATATCATCACAGAGGCTGATTGGTTATGGAAAACCAGGTGAACCTTAGGAGCAGACCTGATATAGGCATGAAAGAGAACCTGGAGGTCAATGACTTTTTTGAACCTCCATACTTTAGAAAATTGAGGTCACTGACAATGGTGTGCTATGTTTGACCCTGGCGAGGACCATGGGGACAGCTGGTTTTAGAAGAAAGGAGACAGAGTTGGGGTGGTGGGGAAACATAGACTTACAAGATTGCAGAAATCATTGTTTACGAACCCTTATATAATGCCTTATTAATCTGTGCGGCATCTCCCAGACTGTTATCCTGGGTGGGATACCGGCTATGCTGTTCTAACAGAAAGACTTGAAAATGTTAAGAAGCTCGCCTGAATAGGTATCTCCTTCCCACTCATGGAACTGCAGGCAGGTGGCCCCAGGCCAGCAGGTGATTCTGGGAGCCATTTTGTTGCTGTGCTTTGCCCTGTTGTCCTTACCTGAGTAGGCAAAGTTCCCTAGCTGGGCCATCTCTCATGCCAGCACACAGGAAGAGAGAGAAAGGAAGTGAGGGCCAATGAGGGCCGTGTGAGCAGGGATACAAAAAGTGCTGAACTCCTGCTCTCATCCCAGCACCAAGACCTCAGATGCATGGCCACACCCAGCAACAAGGCAGGATGGGAAAAGGGAGCAGCCTCGATCCTTGCTAAACTTTATGGCGGGAGGAAAGTGGTTATTTTACTGGCAGAAGAAAGGCAGTATCAGCTCCAGTAGTCATTTCCCTGTGTTCAAATACATTTAATATCAATTGCATTCACTGTCTAATGAGGCATATTATTCCATTTTAGGGTAGCTGTGGTTATTCAGAACTTCTTACTTGCATTAAGTAAGAATCTCTTGCTCAGCAACTTCTGCCCTCCAGTGCCACTCTGAAATGTCTAATTTTTCTTCTTTATGATAGCTTTCCTGATTTTGAAGCTACCCATTCCATCTCCATGAGGTCATGGACATGCTCAGTTCTAATATATCAGCATTGCCATGACCTGCACATGACTCTTTCTTTTTTCTATGTGCACGCAAGTTGGTCAGGATCCTTTCTGCAAGGTAGCATCCCAAAATAAGGATATTCCTCCAAGTTTAGTTAAAGCAGAGGAAAGAGTGAGACTGTGCTTCCCTGGTGCTGGGCACTCAACTGCCGATAAGGTTCAGGAGCAAGTTAGTGCCTAGGAGACTAATCCTTCTATCTGGTGAAGTACAAAAAGCACAGGACTTAGAATCACCTGGAGAGATTCAGGGTGCAGCTTGCCACTGGCTAGCAGCATGACAAGGCAAGCCCCTTGAGACCTGCCTGCCTATCAAGTAGGAATTGACTTTGAGCAGCCCTGTGGCACCTTCCTGTGGGCGGACAGCTTGCCAACCTTCTGTTCACTAGGTCTCACAGTCAATGCTCACAGATGTGTTGGTGTTGTCTTATATCCATTATCTGAAACTGGTCACCGGCCATTACTAATGCAGAGTCTCCAGAAAAGTGAATAACCTCTTAAAATGGTCTGTGCAATTCTACCTGGCAGAATGATCTCTCTAGGCAGCTGGACATGTCCTCAGGGCCCTACAGGTTTGAGAGGCCTGGGTCCCCTTGATGCCTGTCTTCTGGTTTATGTGGCAGTCTGGTATCAAAAGACCTTTCATATCTTTCAATGGAGACAGTGGGCATCTCCCCATCAGTCCCATCCCACCCCTTGGTTTTCTCAACCATGTAGTAAGCACCAACGCACATGCCTGGGAGGGTCGCCAATTGTGCCCGATGGGACAGTAATCATCAAAGAGCTTTGTAAACTGGAAAGTCATATACCCACAGGAGCTCTAAAATTGTTCATTGTTCATGCCATTTGGCTGAAAAAAATCCTCTCTGCCATTCTGTTCACAGGCAGCTGGGTGTTTGGATCCAAAGTCTTTCATTTGGCCATCATCATTGCCACCATCATCATCATTATTGGCTTCCACATTTTCATAGCTCTCTTCCCCCTTAGTTTCCCTACCCTCTCTCTTCCTGGCCCTAAGATGCCTCTCCGATGCCCCAGCTCACACTTTAAGGGTATTAGTAAACCAGGTTACACAAGGTTTTACAGGGAGTCCATTCGCGACAATGTAATTTGCCATGGTTTTAAAAGGGAGGTGAAGGCTATTTTTTCATTTAGTGCTAACCTGTATGTGTGCAGGTCACGTGTGCTGAAGACTAATATTAGATAGAGGATCATCATCATTTAGGACTGCGATAAGAAGACACGAGTTCAAGCCCTGACTTAGTAAATAGCACACCATCTTTCCCTGATAAGAGGCCCTGCTCTGATCCTGTTTGTTTTTTAGCCTACAAATGATGTTGTAAAATAGCATCACACACAGAAATATTCTTCTGGTGACCCCTATGTCATCACCGTCTCCTAAGTCACCTCTAGTCGTCTGATTGCTGCTTCTTCATCGTCATGAGCTTAGGCTCATCTTCCTGTTCATGCTTGAATGTTAATGTCCCCCAGGTCCTGTGTCTAGATCTTTCTTACTGCACACACAGCCTCTTCCTGGCGTCCGGACTCTTCCCCTGACTTCAGTTACCACCCATACATAGGGTTCTTCCGGGTCTGTTTGTATATCTGGCCACCCACCAGATAATCTACTCAGATGCCACAAACAAAACTAGATCTCAAACTGGCCTACCTTCCTGGGTTTGACTCCTCGTCTTGCACCCTCCCTCACCTAAGCCCGTACCCAGGAACTTTCCCTGGCTCTCTCCTCTCCTTCATGTGTCTGCATCCAACCCACCAGAAGGCCCCACACTTCTGCCTCCATCTACTTCTTCCTATGGTCATGGCCAAGAGACAGCTGGCTTCTTTTTTTTTTGGATCATTGCCACAGACCCATCACTGGGTTCTCCACCATTGGGCTGTCTTCTCTCCAGGCCATTCTCCAAAGGGCAGCCAAGGCAGACTTTCTAAAAAGCAAATCTGAGTAGATGACTCTTGGGAGCCATACCTCCCAGTGGCTCCCATTGCCTCAGGATGGAGGCCAAACATCTTAGTTCAGCCCATGGCACCATTTAAGAAAGGCCTCAGCCTAGCTTCCCAGCTCACACTTGGCCTTCTGCCCACATTTAGCCACCAGCTATACTGAATTTCTGTGTCCTCAGGTCACTTTCCCTCCCTCTCTCCTCACCCTCCCAAGCCTTTCCACAGACCATGCCCCACCACTGCTCCACCCCCTGCCCTACTTTCCCACCTTATCTTCTTCATTTGTCCTCCCCTGAAAATCATCTTTCTGACCTCTTCTTCAGGGCTGAATTAAGGTCATTCCTTATCATTGAAAATAATTCGAAGGTAGATTTGTTTGAATGAATAAAAAAATTTAAATTCAGACTTTCAAGCATTATGAATAGTTTGAGTTGATAGCTAACCATGTTGCAGCAGAAGGTGCTGTGATATTTTAATGTCTTTATAAGATTTGTTTGTACTTTTTTAAAAATAAATGTTTATTTTGAGAGAGAGGGAGAGAGAGAGAGCATGAGTGGGAAAGGGCAGAAAGAGAGGGAGGGAGAGAATCCCAAACAGGCTCCACATTGTCAGTGCAGAGCCCAGTGCAGGGCTCAGTCCCACAAACCATGAGATCATGACCTGAGCTGAAACCAAGAGTTGGATGCTTCGCCAACTGAACCACCCACATGCCCCAGATTTATTTGTTCTTTTATAGAAAACAATTTTCTTGCTTGGTTCAAATATTAATTGTGGGAGGCTTTGCACTGTGAACTTCTATCACAAGTCATTTCTTAACAGAAACTGCAATGAAACTTGCCTCTGACTCTAGTAAAATTAAAATATCAACTCCTGGGGCGCCTGGGTGGCTCAGGTGATTAAGCGTCCAACTTCAGCTCAGGTCATGATCTCACAGTTTGTGGGTTCAAGCCCCACATTGGGCTCCATGCTGGCAGCTCAGAGGCTAGAACCTGCTTCAGATTCTGTGTCTCCTTCTCTCTTTGCCCCTCCCCCACTCATGCTTTGTATCTCTGTCTCACTCTCTCAAAAATAAACATGAAAATTATTTTTTAAATGTCAGCTCCTAAAGAGCAAAATTCTGAATTACATGAAAAATGAGCAAACACTGCCTGAAACAGGCTGCCCTACTATGTGCCAGAAAATAGGAATAAAGAAACCGAAATAAATCCTATCTATCCCTCTGGCAAAAATAAAGCAGATGGTTTAACTTTCTTAAAAACTGAGGTTCTTAGTTTACTTGAACTACTTTGATTACTCTGTTCTCCAAACTTCTAGATTTCCCCTCTTGGCTACCAGTGTCTAAAGGCTTTGAATGCAACCCTTGGCTTAATGACATGGAAAATTGGAATTTGTCTCATTCCTAGCCAGTACAGATCATTGTTTTATTGGTCTTCATGAGGCGTTAGTAGGTCCAAGACTAATTTGCTGGATCTTCCTGAACACAAAATCAGTAACAGAATAGAGTTTTAAAATGTACGCGGACTGTTTTGCCTTTAAGTGTTATTTACCTAGTGGTCACTTAAAATGTAAGCTTGTTTATCTCAGATATGAACAAGATTAGGACATTGTTTTTAGGCTTTGGATCCAAATCTTTCTTCTTCAATTATAGTTGAACAATTCGATGTTAATATTCAATCACTAAAGTGCCAGGGAGATCTTCATGTTTGCTCTCATGTTGGGGCAAAATGACCTCTTAATCAGGATTCCAACGAGCAAGCCTGAATGTTTCACTGGCTGGCGTTTCCCAGCTTCATTGTGGTTGGTCCCTCAGTCAGGTTGCCAGCCAGGAGGTTCCCTGCTACCTGCCATGACATTGGTCTTATGTGGGACTCCTTCCTAGATCTCCGGCTCAGCACCACAGCTCTTTGCTACTCCTCAGCGTTCATCTGCACCTCCAGGCCCGCGTGCTGGTCTCTGGGTCTCAATGGGACTCAGATGGTAAGGCCACTCTGCCCCACAAAGGCTACCCAAGAGGGTTCCAAGAAAAGCTTCACTAGCAACCCAGAGTCACCCCAGGCCGTCGCGTGATGCCAGGGGGACCCTCTTCAGGGTAATTACTCAATGAGAATTCATGGATTTCCAGGTACACTGGACCCACTCCGTCTTCCGAGGCACAGATGTATCCTGAGATGGAGCAGAGGTTGCAGGAAGGCTCAGGGCACCACAGTGAAAAGGCCTCTGAGTATTGGGTATAGAAAGATGAAGATCAGGAATGAGAGGAATGTACCTCTGTTCTTTCATTCCTTCACTTCTGCCTGGACTTCCTGCTGAGAAAACATGGTGGGCTCTTAAAACAGACTGTGGAAAGGGAGAGAGCAGTCCCTCTTGTCAAGTAGGGGGGTCACAGTTTTTCCAGTGTTTAGTTTATGATACTGAGGCTTGTTAGTTTGCTCTAAGAATTCAAAAGGCTCCAGAGAGAACAGCATCCACCCAACCTGTCCATGAGTGAATTAAAATCCTTGGTTCATAAATGCAGGAGTCAAATCAAAGCCAGATCAGATGTCAGAATTACACTCCTGTTGACCATCATCTGGGTTAGAAACCAGACTAATTCTTTCCACTAATATTCACCACCTAATGTTTTTACCGCTGTACTCCTGTAGTGGTCCCCACCCAGAAACATCAGTATCTTTCACAATGAGCTGGTGTCTCAAAGAATGCCCAACTGTTTGTGCTTGAAACCGAGTAAGGTCATTTTTCTCTGGATAGAGATATTGTATTCATTCTTGCCATTGGGATGAGAGAAACAAAACATAAAACTAATCTTTAAATGTCCTTCCTTTTATTGTCAAGAAGATAGACTCTCAGGTTGCGCGCACCGTTCAGCCAGTGACTAATGAGCTTGGGGAGGATTGGAGTCGTGCCCTTCACGGCCCATCTCACACAGGGCTCCCTTTTCTTTCCGCTGCTGTGTTCATTTCATTGGCTCTTGCCACCACTGCGCTCACAGAACAAGAAATCAATAAGTAATTATGGATGGGTGAGGGATGCCTGCAGATTTCCTCCAATATCCAGACCATAGAGGATGAGAGAGTGGACACAGCCCTTGTGTTGCCTTTCACTGCTTTAGGAAGGCCACAGTGCACAGATGAGCCCATGGTCCCTTTGATGCAAACGGAAGTCGTGGGCTCATCATCCTCATCCGCTAGGCATTTAAAAAATCAGTGCTGGATCCCAGTGAGGACTGGAAAGAGGTTTTGAAATATTGTCAAGGGAAAAAACCACAACACTGTCAAAATTTCAAATTTTTGATCTTTAAGCTTTACAGTAAGAAGGGCTTTCGCATGTTGCCATTTTGAGAATTAATAGATTTTTGCTTTGCAAGTATCTAAGATGTTGATGGAAAAACAGTAAATCCTCTATAGACATAAATTAAACTACTGAATGTAGAGCTGTCATTTCTCTCAAGGAAATTGCTTACCAGGAATTTATTAATCTTTCTACTGTGCTGGAAAATTCTTCACCAAGAGATGACTGGAAGGACATAAGGACTTCTGGCCAGATTCTAAAACAACCCAAGCCCAGTATCCTCAAGACTTATAATGATAACTCCTCAGGTTCTTTCTTTTCTAAATCACTTGATGTCAAGTTGGGGTAAGAAACAAAAAGGCGGAGGTTAAACTCAGCTATGATACTGTCTCCTCCATAAATCCAGGCATTTGCTTGTTGACGTTTATATCGACAAATAAGGTCTTCCTTCATGAGGTCCCCTGACCTCTCTGAGACACTTCTCAGACACTCATCATATGATATCTGTCCAAAAACAAAGGCACAAATGGGAACAGAAGCAAAAATCAATTGTGCAAAAGTGGAAATCGATGCACATGGCAGTTGCTAAACAAGAAGTGACTAAGTTATCGCTATTGCTGGGATGGATGTCCACGTCGGGAAATCCTGCAGACCAGATCCCAAAATGAATGTTTCCTCTGTGCCTCCGCTCTTTCACAAGGCTTTACCCATAATATTTTAAATCAAAACCTACAAAAATACCCCAGAGACAAAAGGCAGAGGAAAGGGATTGAATCAGGAACCAGAAAACTCATGAAGTTTAATGTGAGTCTACAGCCATTCTTGTTTCTTACTTTAAGCAATTAGCTGAAACTTACCCCCTCTTTTTCAGTGAATGACAGCAGTTGGGATGATGTTATTTTTGTCTCTGAGGGCCTTAACTGCTCGAACAGAAAGAGTGTGATCAGTTTCTTCCTCTTTCCTATCTCTCCCTCCCTGAAGCTTTTCCTTCCCCTCTTCCCAACCCCATCCACCCACCAGGCTCTGAAAGGGAAGGAAGAAGAGAGGAAAGCATAGCCAAGCCTAGCCAGTGCAGTTGTAGCCTGGCATTGGTCCATTCTGCTTTCACGAGATGTCCATGTTCTGGTTCCGTCTCTCATGGGAGCAGTGATGTGGTTTGCTCAAAAGTACCACCTCCCAACTGAGGGCCCCTAGCTGGGACCTAGATAACTGTTCTGATTTCTCCATCAGCCTCAGGCTTCTGCCACTCCACTGCACAGAAGTCTGGGTGGGTGCAGATTTTGAGCCTTTGTAACATTGGTAGTTTGGGACGTCTCGTTTAAGAAGAAGGATATACTTGTGCATAAACATTTCTGTACAGGTCTTGGAAGGGACCCAGGCAGCGGATAGGCTGGAACCTCAGCTGTTGGAGCTCCATCATCAGTCCACCCCTGCCGCTGAGTCTGTGTATCCACTGAAGACACCAGTCCCTGCAACCCCCCACCCCTCCCCGAGAGCCCATGGGCAAGCTGAATGGGTAGTTCACTCCAGGCTTCAGGAATACGCAGCACATCCACCATCTCCAAGAAAGCTCTCCCCACTTGCAAGCTCTTCTGCCCTCTAGTGAATTCTCAGCCTGATCTTATAGATTCTGCATGTGAGACATGTGCTAATCCTGCAGACTGTATTTTGTCTTTTGTCTCACATAAGAGTGCAACAATCCTGTTCTGACATCACACCTCCCAGACCGGGGCTTCTGGTTCCTTCTATCAGTATTCATTCTCCATCATTGACCAGCACTGTGTCCACATTCCAAGCAGCTGGAAAGGAAAAGAGCAAAGGAGGGCATAGCTTAAATATTCCCAGGTCTCAGTCACATGGCCATACCTCCCTGCAGGGGAACTGAGAACGAGGGTTAATTGAAAAACAGAGTTTTTATTGCCAAGTGGGAAATGAAAGAGAAGGCTACCGAGATGCTTATGCCCACAACACTCACATGATGTGGGCACCAGCACCAGTGGCCTTTTGGTATTGGAGGCCAGTTTTTATAAAAACCACATTCTCTAGAAGATCCCCCGGTGCTTTCATTAAACTGAAAATCCTCCTACAGTCATTTCCAGTTGGCTTCAGTTATGAAAACTGTCTCAAGTCCATGACTCCTTGGTCCATGCAGAGAGATCAGCTCAGTGAGGAATGAGGAAGAACCGTAACTTTTCAGACACTTCTTGTCACTTGAGCGGTGTAAGGTGTATTAGCAGCACCCTGGGGAAGAAGTGAGGAGGTTGTGGGACGTAGATGCACCTCACATGTTTCCTGTTGTTGCTCCTTGTTCCGTTGAAGCACAGTGCCCCTGACAGGCTGTCAGCAGCCCCCTGTGTTGAAGCTAAAATATGCAGCATCAAAAATATAAAATACACATCAATTTCTTTTTTTCTCTGTGCCAGTCTATACTGTAATAGCCTTCATTGTCTCTCCCTCCTTGTTCAACAACATGCGATTCCTCTTGGAGCCATCCTCATACTCCTGTTAGTGAATAGCCATCCCTGGTGGCTTTATTCACCCATCCAACACATGTTTATTGAGTACCTACTGTTTCCCAAGCTCTGTCTTAGGAGAAATACAGAAGTGAATATCTATATATTGGATTAACCGTTCCAAATACATCATGGCATTCTAGCCATGATTTCTTGCTAGTTTTATTTTATGCTTATCTTTCTTGAGTCCTAGTCCAAACTATTTTTTTCTTACTTAATATCCATGCTTCTTGTTACATCTTCTTCTTTGAGTGAGAAGCGTACTGTGTTGATTTTCCTCTTGTTTCTTCCTCCTCTCACACTGGTTATTCCTCGTCTGTGGGACACATTCTCTTTGTACCTCTGTCTTAAAAATAAGAAATGTCCTTTCCTGCCCACCCTCCTCCATCTTCTGCCTTATCACTTTCTGTCCTCACATTTCCCGCCCTTCACAGTCACATTTAGAAAGTTTGGAGTTCATGCACTGTACCCACTTTCTCACTGTGTTATGCTTTTACCCCCAAAGTCTGACCTGATGCCTGTTCTCACGCCTGTCTTGAAATTGCTCCGATCACAGTGTTCAATGAGTTTTACTGTCTGCATTCTTCAGGGAAGGCTTCCAGCTATATCAAGTAAACCTAAACATCCAATGATACAACTCGGTGGAAGTTTATTTTCCTGTTCCTGCAACCGTTCTGGACAGGTGTTCACATGGACAGATCAGCTCTTCTCTTTGTGGAAATTCCAGAGCCCAGAGTCCTACCATCTGTAGGACCTGCCACCATACTGGCAATGGCACATCCCCACCCCCTCCCACCCTCCATTGGCTAGATCCCCAGCATATGGCCATATGAAGCTGCAAGGCAAGCCATAACGTGGGGGCCAGGTGTGTCCAGGAACAAAAGGAAATGGATTTGAAGAGCAGTTAGTAGTCCTGACCATATCCTCCTTTCTTGCATGATCCCCTCTGGGCTTTTCTGCCCCCACTCCCTCCAGCCTGGTTTTTCTCCCAAGCCACTCCATCTCAGTCTTTTTTGCAGGCTACTTGTCTTCCCTGAGGCACCTTTGCTTTTCTCTCTATTCCTTCTATTATAGATGATCTCTTCTGCTCCTGTGCTTTAAAAATACATTTGCATGCCATTGGATCTACATTTATTTCTCTACATGGTCTTCAATCTTGAACTCAAAGCCTATATACACAACGACCATGTGACCTCTACACTTCAGTAGATCACAAGCTCTAACATTCCACACATTCAACAAGCCGCTCTCAATATCTCCCCCAATTCTGTTGTTCTTCCATTGTCGCCCATCTCAGTAAAGAGCACCTAACCCACTCGGTTGTTCTTTTCAGAAATCTGAGTTATCTCAGTGTAACTCTTTCTTCCTTATCTTCACTATACTTTCCACCAAGCCCTGCAGAGTCTATTTTCTAAATATCTCTCAAGTCCAGCTACCTCTCCCATTTCACCTCCATCATCATCTGTCACTAGTCCTAATCCAGTTGCTGCCTGATTGGTTTTATGGAATCTACTTTACCATCTTCAGTCTTTTGTCCATTAAGCGTTCAGAATACAGTTTTATAAATTCAGTTCTAACCTTGTAAGTGTTCCTGATTTAAAACTCATCAGTAGCTTCCAGTATCTCTCTGGAAAAAGCCTTACTCATCTCTCTCACTTCCCTCTACCTCTTCTCAGTCACTTTCAGCCACATTGGCCTCCTAGTTCCCCATCTCTGCTCTTCCTTACAGGCACAAAGCTGTGCCAACCACAGGGCCTTTGTGCTGCATGGGCATGGGTTCATTCCTCAGCAAAGACTGCCGTCCCTCCTCTCCTACCACGCCTGTCTATTTCCAACTCAGTTTAATGGTCACTTCCTCGGGGAAATTTCCCTGACTCTTTCCAACCCTTCAAAGCTAGCAAAGACCCTTATAATTACTTGTACTTTTTCTTCATAGCTCTTACCAGAAAAGTAATGGATGCAATCATATCTTAAACATTCATCTCCCCCTCAGGAACCATTCCTACCTCCCTCTGTTCTAGCCCCTATGCCCAGAACAGGGTTGGGCACTTACTAATGTTTATTAAATAAATCCAACAATGTCCCTGCTTCAGAGGTGAAGCTTAGCAGAGGACACATTCAGTGACTCTGCTTTTATGTCTGAGATCTGCAGCACTTTCCAGTAGGGTGGGAGGGGAAGACGTCAAGGTTGGGACCCGGGCTGAGCTTTGAACTTGCTGATCACTGATGAGTACAGATGTAAATGTCATGGATTTCAGATGTCAGAATGGGGCATGCTACAAATGAGACATTTGAATTTGTCAAACTTAAACACTGGACTTTCTTCAGTCACCCCAAATTTGATTTTGAATCACTAACTGGAACCCAGAGGGCATTGTGAGCATTTTTTCCTGCATTTTGTTGGTACCAGCTAACTAATGGTAGTTAACAATGGCATGCTTTCTTTGACCAAATTCTATGCATTTCCTTCCAACTTGTTGAATCTTCTAGTGAGAATGATTCTTTACAATTAGACCCATGGCAGTAAATTGAATTCCTGAAATAGATTTACTTGGTATTTGCTTTTAAAAAGATGGTATGGGTTTCCCCCACTATTTGAAAGTAGAGGGCTCCTATAAAACCTTTTAGAAACTGAAATCAGGTGAAGTGAAGGAAGAATTATCATTTTATAAAAGCAAAAATCCTCTTTGGATTTCTTCCAGTTAGTGAAAACAGGTCCTAAGGTAGGTCCTTCGTAAGAGAAAAGTGACCTCAAGGGAACTTTCGGATAGTGAGGGAAATCTGTACTAACCAAGAGGCATCTCTGTGTTTACTGTACCTTTAAGTATCAAAATCAATTTAATTAAATTCCATTAGAAGCACCAGAGCTGAAACAAACTAATGAAAGCAACTGGTATGTCAGGTGGTATTTATTTCTGTATTAAACTGCAAATACTCCCTTTTGGCCCTTAAGATTTAGTTTAAATATTTAACTCTTCTAGATTTTGTTGTAGAATTGTTGATGGAATTAGTTTTAATGAATCTTTAACAAACACTTTACCTTAAAAAGAGATGGAAGCTTGTTTTATTACCGCAAAGGGAAGCTGAGATTTCATTGACATGCAGACTCTGGCTTGGGCTTCAATCACACCCACTGTGAATACCCTGTTTCCCTTTTTTTCTACATAATACCTTTTATTGAAATAAGAAGTGCGTATGTATAACTACCACTAATTTGGAATCTCTTCTCTCTCTGCTTCACGTGATTACATTGATAGGTTTATTCCACTTAAAAACGACTGGAAAACTGGCACGATTTTGAGCAATCAAGTTTTTCATAAGTGGGTCATAATATCCTAGCTGGTTACCTTTTTCAAAGGATGTCAACAATTGACATTTAGCCATTCATCTGAAAAATAGGTTCCTGATGCAGAAGTCCTGTTAGCGCATGCAGGAAACAAGCTGCAAGTGTCCCAGTATGAATGAGTGGATGAGCGTGGGTTGCTAAAAGCCCAAAGGGTTTCTACCACACTTCCTTTCTATCTCAGGTCACTCAAAGCAAATTAGAATTGACAAGCTTTATGGACTGAGAGCCTTCAAGGACAGCTAACCGAAAAACTTGTAGTTGTTACTTCAGAATCAGTCGGTGTGCCTACTGAGTAATCCTTGTTTAGAGGCCAAGAAAATCTCATCAGATTAAGGAAGTTCCAGAGCTGTTTTCAAAAGGGAGGAAAAACGCCACCAACCATAGATACATACTGGGGTTCCCACTGAGATCTCTCTCAGTGGAAATAACAACTGTTCTCCATATTCAAGGTGAATTCTTGATTGAAGCTTCTGTCCAAGTCAGCGATGTCACTTAGCATCAGAAAAGATTTGTTAAATCTAAATTCTAAGTATGGAAGAGAAGATTGCAAAAAGCACTTGGAAAATGGAGCTGTAAATGGGAACATCGCCATTTAACTTCCCATTCGATGGGGGCTCTCTCACTCCATCCTCCTTCGCCCGTTGCTGTCTGGTTTCCAAAGGGTGCCTTCTTCCAGAGAGCAGAGACTTCTAGGGAATTTAGGTGAAATTCCATTTCCTTTCATCTCATCTCCTGAGCATGTACCTGAGGATTTGGTATTTAACCCCATTTGCTCTTTCTTTTTTTTAATTTTTTGGAAGTTTATTCATTTTTGAGAGAGACAGAGCATGAGTGGGGGAGGGGCAGAGAGAGAGGGAGGGAGACACAGAATCCGAAGCAGGCTCCAGGCTCTGAACTGTCAGCGCAGAGTCCAATGCAGGGCTCCAGCTCATGAACCGTGAGATCATGACCTGAGCCGAAGTCGGACACTAAACCGACTGAGCCACCCGGGTACCCCAGCCCTTTCACTCTCTCTAATCATCAAATCCTCCCAACAGCCCCTGAGATATTTACCTTTCCACCATCACTTAAAACTCTGTCGTATACACAGGGAGTAACCTCTCGCCCTCATCCTTTTCATCCCCCTCCATCTAACAGTGTCTTTCTGTCCTTCTGCATGACTTCTCTGATTCAGCATGGAGGCCAGGGGGGAGGGGGGCTCAGCTGAATGTTTCCTGGAAGCTGGGAGATGAGGGGATAAATCTTCAACACCCTCCCGGCCATGGTTCAGCTTCCTTCCATCTTACCAACCTGCTCTCCACACTTCCTGTTGGGGTGCCCTGCATCCCACTTTCCTCCTGGGACAGTGACGCTGGGCACCAGTGTTCCCTGCCCAGGAATGTCCCCCAGGGGGACCCATTCAGCAACCAGCCCTTCCATCTGGGGGAGCGCGTTCCCCCAGTAAGCATGGGCTTCTGTACCCAACGTTAAAGGAAAGTGGGACAAAGCTAACTAACGGAAAACACAACGCGCCCTCAGGTCTCCCCTTCCTCCTGGCTCTCCTGAGCCCTTGTGTTTGGGGAGAACTGAGCGCATGCGCTGTGCACAGGTGCTGGTGTTTTCTGCGCGGCAGGATGAGGGAAGCGGTAGAGATGGGGGTGGGCTCAGTACATGCTCTGAGAGCCACGAATGGAATCAGCACCCATCTGGGGCCAGATGTGGCAGGTCTAACGGTGCTTCAAATTATCCACAAGACTGGTTAAAGAGGAGGCTGTTTAATATACCTCACACTGAAACAGCAGCAGCTGAGGAAGAAATTAGCATCTAAAATGGAAGAGGCAAGCCGTAGGCCATTTTTTTGAAGTCCCATTTTACCTAAACTAACACAGCCTTCAGCCCAGCGGTAAGCATGTCATAAAAGACAGATATACCAACAGCAGAGGATGATGCTGATGAGGTTGCTCTAAGCTAAAATAAAGACATCGTAAAGATCTGATAACTTTCCTTCGTTACAGGACAATAGAGTATAAGAACTATAGAGGCTAGCTGTAACACCCATCACATTGATTATCACTTTGGTTTCAATAATGATGCAGTCCCCTTAAATCACTGGATCCAACGAGCATTTATTAGGCTCCTTGGTATTGCAGGCACTATGCCAGGGACTAGGGCTTCAGAAATAAATAAGGCCCAGCCCTGCCTCACAGCTGGGAGACGGGACCGCAGCGTCTGTAGTGTGATGTCAAAGTCATCTGTCCATAGTGAAGCAAAATAATCTAGAAGAGCAATGCTAAAGCCCCCCACCCCAACTTGGAGTCGTAATTCATTCAGCAGTAGTGATTTAATGAGCATGCCCTGCCTGCCTCCTGTTTACCTCTCACACAAGGGTGCAGGATGCATAAGATCTGATGGGAAGAGGGCAGGAAGGAGCTGTGCCGGGTTGTGCAGAGGTGCAGACGTGTGAAACTGAATCACAAAGCTGGTGTTTGCTGGGTAATCGGGTGTGACTGGGTTTGGTGTGTGTGTGGCACCTCTTGGCTCTGAGGTTGGGACCTGTTGTTGATCCTGCAGAAGTCAACCTTGAGAAGGCCTCAGCTGACATTCCCCAGTGGAGTCAGACATTCAGGGCCTCCTAGGATTTAACACTTGAAAACATATTTGTGTCCCTACTAGTCACCACAGCCTGTGCACAGAGACTTCAGACGAGCAGCTCACTGCCCAGCTTTTCATCTACATCACCCAGTGGGCTCTTGAAAATACCAATGCCCAGGCCCTACTCTGAACAACTTAATTGGGAATCTCAGGGCCCGAGGCCCAGGCATTACTATTTTGAAAACCGCCCAAGCCGATGGGGCATTTTTGCCCTTAACTTATGGAAAAGAAACGGAGGCAGGGCTTGCCAGGAATTGCGACACTCACGTAGACCCGGGCAGAGGAGCTGATTCCTGGTGGCCTTCTCGTCTCAGCTCCCAGGCGACAGACGACCCCAGGTGAAATCAGTGTTCAGCCTTGACAAAGAGCTAGAGCTCTAGCCCTGGTGCGCAGACCTAACTGATTCAAGTGCTGGTCTGTGCTGGGTGTCCCGCCCACTTTCCAGAATAAGAAGCTGGGGGGCAAGTGTGCATTGCACTAGCCTCGTGTAGACCAATCTGAGAGCTACTTAGTCCCTTCATCTGAAATCTGTTAGTGGAAGTCTCTGTAGTCGGACAGTCTTCAAGGAGGTATTTACAGAATGGTCATAAACTTAATATTGCTATGCATTGGAGACCTCCAGATACTTAAGGGGAAGATGCATAGGAGCTAAATGGAGTGACGACTAGGTGCACGTATGGCGAAGACCACTTTCGAGCCCAGGAAGCACGTTGCCCAGACACTCAGGAGGTCTGGACCATTGAAAGTACAGAACCGGATGACATTAACTTTGGGGAATAATACAGTTTCATAAAGAAATAGGCTGGGAACTTTAACACAGAGACTGAAATTGGTAGAAGGACAGTAAAAGGAGAAGATAAAGAAAATCAGATTATTCCTGGCGGCAATTTAAAGTTCAATGACTTTGAACTCCTCTTCTCTTTCAGGTTTCTATCTCTATCTACTTGGAACAATTTAACAACCTCCAGTTTTAAGTTTAATGTGTTAAAAATAAAAACCAATTTGAGGCACAGATATCATATCACCTTTTTGACAGCTTGGCTGGGTCTGGAGCTAAAGGGCACAACTTCTCGGTCATTCTGCTGGAGGCAAAAGACAGACATTAAAAGAGTCCCTTATCATCAATATTAAGGATTAACGGCCCTTCCCTAGATGCCGTGGCTCTTCCTCATTCTGTTTGTCCTCCTTGAGGTTTCTTATCGAACCTCTAGAAGGCAAAGGGGTGATGTGAATGGGGACTGTGGCTGAACACCTGATAAACTAAACTTCCGGAAAAATTCCTGGTCTACAGGGAGTTAAAATTTTAAGATGAAAAAATAGTGACCTAAGAGGCAAGTGATGTAAAAGACAGGTGCCCAAGCTGTGCATATTTAGGTACACCACTTTCAAGCCTTCCTGAGTGACTCTGGGAAGTAAATGGACAATGAATTGATTGCTAGCTAGCTAGATAACAAATACATACATGGCTATTTGGATAAAAGGAATGTCAGCTTTGCAATAACTTCCCAAAGAAAATATATCTTCATTTCCCTTCTTCTTTGGAAACTTTTTTTTTTTTCAGAAAAAAAATGTTCAATTTTCAAATTTTAAAAAAACTTCGTATACTAAATCTGGAGGGTCATGAGATTTGTCCTCAAGGTAATTCATCATTCAACGTAACTTACTGATTGACCTGTACCCTCATCTCTAGCATCTGATGCATTGTGTTCCATGACATTGGGAAGTTCCTGCCATCAAAGTTAAAACTGTGGGATCCCTACTAGACATGGTTGAATGGAGCAATATGAGAGTCCCATGTTTTGGTCACAGCACCTCTCACTCTGGATCAGTGAATGAGAGAGAAGATAGACATGAGCTGTAACCAGGTCACCTCTCCTTGCTCCAGCAGTGGCTCAGGAAACTACTTGAATCAAGAGCCGTCATTGGGTTTACACTCACCCTGTTCCCTAAGCTTCCTCCTTCCACCTCCATTCAGTGTCTGTGCTTCCGTGCGTAAGTCGTGGGCCGTGGGCAGAGGTGGCAGAACCAGGATGGGATTCTCGGTGCCTCTAAACACACTCCTCATCCTCCTCAAGTGTGTGCTAATCCCACCACCCACAGACAGCTTTCCCTGAAAGGCCACATCTCTGTCACCTTTCCAATCCCAGAATTGGGTCTTAGGAGGGATTTGAAAGCTTTTTTTGGTGCATCCTTACAAGAGTTTCTACCTGAGGAAGCAGTTTCAGATGCGCTTTCCTGGTATTTCCTGAGATGTAAGTACCTCCATGGTCCCGTTGTAATCTAAGTATCATGGAATCCAAAGCACTGAGCCCAACAGAGCTCCAATCATCTGCACAAGAGATGTTGAATAATCCATTGCTATCTCACCAAGTAAAACCAAACCAGATCTTGAACTGTGCCACATTTTTCTCTGATGTCTCCTTTGGTCTTAAAACGTACGAAATGTTAGCTGATGTTCTTACTGGGAGATATTTTATTTACCTTAAATGACGTGTGGAGCATCATGACTTATTCATGACCAAAGAAGCCAACGTTTTGATTAAAGCTATTTTCTGAGCCACTGTGTGCCACCCCACTGTATATCTTCTGAATTGTAAAACAAACATAACGTGATCTGCCTCTGTTGATCATACCCCAAGGGTTTTTTGTGGTCAACAAAGCTTTACCTTCAAAAGAAAGGAATCTATTTTTTAAACAATTTTTCAGATTGTGATAGTACATGAATACACTTTTGTGAATGCATATACTTTTGAAATAGTTCCTGTCCTGCACTTGCTTTTGTGAGACTGCCCCTTCCCTATGCTTGCCGCCACATGACAGAGGATTTAAGGGAAATGCACAAGTTCTCACGGAGACATTTTCTCCTCCTACCCTGACACCTAACCCTTACCCACCATGCCACCCTCCTGCCTTTCCCTGAGGAGGATTTATATCTTCCTCCCCTCATCAACTCAGTCACCACGATTGCATTGCTCAAGACACTGTTGTTACTGGTCATCTATTGTTACTGGACCATCAGCATTTAAAGATTCAGGATAGCCAGTAATCTGCCCCAATATCCCACCTTTCTTCCACCTGCTTCCCATTCCTTTCCCCCCTTTAACTGGTGGTCTGCTATCAGCAAGATCCCCTGTATGCATTGCCCACCCCTTCTTCTTGCTCTGACACTGGACTATCCATGAACAAATGCTCTCCACACCCCTGCTGCCCTCTCAAGTGGTGGCTGTCTCATTTCCCATCCCCCTCCCCAGGAAAAAAACCAGCATCTCTGAAGTACCCTCCCCCCAGCAGCCTATGACCCTTTTAGGATCTGCAGCCACCAACCAGTTTTCATTCTCCATCTCCTCAATGTTCATACTTTCCTTCGTCCCTGGCTTAGATTCCATGGGCTCCCAAGACATTCTATTTGCACTTCCTGTCTCCTTCCAGGTTACTTTCCTGACCACCCCATCCATTTCAGTCAACTCCACACCTGCTACAGGGCCGCTGAACTTGGCTAGAGAAAAATAAGCAATGATGCTGACCTCTGGTCTCACTGTAAATTCATTCCACGTGCCTTAAGTCACCTCTCAGCATTCTGGCCACCAGAGCGCCTGGCCATGGTCATTTTGCACCCCCACCCCACTTACCTCAAGACCCACCTCACACCTTTCCTCCTTCCTCTTTTCTGTCCTCCTCCCCTCTTCCCCTCCTCCCTTTTATTCTCTAAGCTCCAACTCTTCCTCATGCTCCACTGATGACCCCACTTCTCACTCCACCCAGAGAACATGCAAGAAAACACAAAAAAATGTCCTCATCCTCCTGCCACCAAATCCACTCTCTTCTTGCTGCATCTGTGACCACACAGCCTGGCTGCCCTCGTCCTATTCCATGGCCCACGAGCCCATTGTTCTTGAATCCTTTCAACACTTCTCCCTGAAATTCCCTGCAACTTCTTGTTTCCTCTGTGGTATCAGCAGCTCTTTCCTCCTCTCTGTTGAGTCACTCCCAAGGACAAATGAAATACTCAATATTTCCAGGTGATCTATGAAAACATCTCTTTGTCACTCAGTCTTTTCAAGTCCCATTTCTCCACTCACTTTAATAATAAAATTTTGTCAAAGGTGGTCTGTGCTTACCCTTCTCCTTCATCAATTCTCATTATCTTTGGAGCCCTCTCCAGTTAGATGTTCGGCAACCTGACTGAAGAAAGTACTTTTGCCCCAGTTATAATGGCTTCCATGTTCCCCAGGCTGGTGGCCAGTTCCTGGTCCTGCCTGTCATCCAGTTGGTCTTCTTTATGCATCGGCTTTCCTCCTCTTCCTTGATCTCCCACCGTCTTGGTCCTCATCCCACCTGTCTCTGTCCCTTCTCAGGCTCCTCCAAATCTTTTCCTGCTCTTCACACCCTCTAAATACTAGAGTGTCCCAGAGCTCAGCTCTGTGTCCCCTGTTTTCTTCCTTTATTTGCATTCACATTTGTATCCATTCTCCTTGTTTCAAATAATCTCTGTCCACAACTCCAAAACTTTTATCTCCAGCCCTGATATCACTCTTGAAACCCTGATTTGCAGATTCTTCTTTATTTTCTATCTTCTCTTTCATGTCCATCAGGCATCTCTACCCAGCTTGTCCCCAATGGCAGTATTGGTTTCACCACCTGAAGCTACTTCTCTCCCAGTATTCCTTGTCTCAGTAAATGACACCTCCAGAACCCTTCTGTTCATACCAGAAACACTGGGGTAAAGCTTGATTCCTCTCCTACACCCAAGAGCCAAGTCATCAGCAAATCCCCCAACACAGATGCCACATTTGACCATTGCCCATCATCAGCCGCTATCCAAGCCAGGGTTGTGTCTCCCTCTTCCAATGGATAGCTTCTTCACTGGTCTCCCTGCTTCTGTTCTACTCTCCCCAAACTGTTGCAGACTCTCAGAAGACTTATCTTTCTGGAGCCCCTCGATCACGCCTCAGCCATAGGGACTTCTGGTGGCTCTCACATGTGCTTAGCCCATCACATCTCTTCTTCCCTTGGCTTGGAAACCCCAGCCTGTGTCTTCGGTAGCTGGCCTGCTATCATCCTCCAGGCCCCTGCTGCAATGCTAAGTGGTCCCAGAGCAAAACACATCTCATAACCGAATCCTGTAAACTAGCCACACCAGCATGCTCCACTGGTATTCCTTGATCCCCTAACCTCGCATTATGTCTCCTTTCAAATACTTACAAGTATGCCACATTTCAGTTTTAATATTTCTTTACCTCCTTAGTATTTGGCTTAGCTGGCCCATTAACTGTCTAAGGCTCACAAAAATGGGATAACAATAGTATCCAGTCTATGCGACTGTTGAGAAAATGTTGCCTTGTAGTGAAGCTAGTGCTAGATAAGTGCTAGATAATAGCATACTTCTCACCTTGGCTTTTTCCTACCAGCCAAACATAATAGGAGTAAGAATTAGATAAACAAAGATACAAATACTAAAATGAGTATGAATTTTGTTCTTCATTAACTTCCATCTATTTATGCTTGCAATGATTCTTCATAGTACATTGAATCCTTTAAAAGTCTAAGTATAACCAGAAACAGAAAAAGCCAGAAGAGTTGAAGTGGCTGCTCTATGATGCCGGAGCCAGGGTGTAGCAGGTGTCTGCTTTTCTTTGTTGTGGTTTTAGTGCTCTTTGACATATGACTTTGAGGCAAATCAAGTTGAATTTAAAAAGGAGAAAACACCGGGAGGATATACGTGAACATGAGTTCTTGCTGGGGTGAGGGAGGGTGGAATTACTGACAATTTTTTCTCTTTATGCTTTCTAAATACACAAAATATGTTCTACAATGTATTTATTTGGCCTTTATAGTGAAAAAAATGGTATATGTGCATTTTTGTATGTTAACTATTAGAAGGCTTAATGGAAGATTAATTGGTAGGACACACTTCGAATATGCTGTAAAGCAAAAAATATCATTCCTGGGTTGAACCAGAGAACATACCCATCTGGATGTGAAGACACAGTGACACACAGTGACACTCACGCTAAAGGCCTTGAGCAGGTGGGCTTGGGGCAGTTGTGGCCAAGGAGGCCTGGAACAAAAAAGGGACATCAACTGGAAAGAAAGAGGCTGCTTGGCATTGTGGTTGCTAACTGATTGGTCCTCAGGGATAAAAAGAGTAAATACTTTTGGAAGACTTCTAGGCAGTTGAAAAGAGGGCCAGACAGACCTAGAACCAGGTAGGTAAAGATGAGACAGTTTCAGGGTCATCTAACATGTTTAGCATCAAATTTTCCTTTAAATAAAATCTTCGGGCCAAAGCACGTTTGCAAAGAAACCATTTATTCAACATCTGGGGAAGAAAACAACCCTAAAAGCAGTCCCCTACTATGTCAGGCTGTCTGGAGGGAGCAAGGGTGGGGGGACGTCTCTGTTCACACTGGTCTCTCTGAACCTTGATGATCAATTGAGCAAAGCTTAGTGCTCTCTTTTGACCGACTGTAGAAATGTTTTGTAAAATCGAATGTGTGGAACCTCGAAATGGGAGGTGATGAAGAATCACTCCACCTTCCCCACCTAATGGGAGTGTGCTGTCTATTGCAGGATGGGTGGTCCCAGTATCACTTTGTAGCCTCATCTTCAACCATCGAGAGGGATCGGCAAAGGCCCTACTCTTCCTCCCGCACGCCCTCCATCTCCCCTGTGCGTGTGTCTCCCAACAACCGCTCAGGTAAGAGACGCCTGTAGCCAGCCAGGCCTGATGTCCCTCCTTCCCACACCTTAGCCGACCCCCACAGAGGAGAGCCTTCCCCGGAGTCAGACATTTGCTAGAAATATGAAATGAGTCTGTTTTCTTTCATAGCAGTGGTGACTTTGTGTTATATTTACACAGACTCAGAACAAATCTCTCTGACAGATTTCAAAGAATCTCTAACAGGTGTTAGACGTGCATTCAGTGAGCAAAAAGAATAAAGATGGCTGTCAGATGTTTGCAAAGCAGGGTTTTCTATGGACCTTCTCCCAACTCGGAATAGTCTGCGTTCCATTGTATTGATTATAACCGGGATAACAGAGCAGTGGAGAACATGCTGTTTCTTGCTCTAGAACGACCTACATTTGAATATCCCGTTAAGGGTTTCCTCAGTCTTCCATGTCTGATTAGCCTGTTATTATTACC
Source organism: Helogale parvula (assembly GCA_004023845.1). Lineage (NCBI taxonomy): Eukaryota > Metazoa > Chordata > Mammalia > Carnivora > Herpestidae > Helogale > Helogale parvula. The sequence continues at coordinate 85,096 of PJEM01002314.1, read as the reverse complement.
TTTAAACCAGCCAATACGTGATTGATAAAGTCTTACTACAACAAAACCAAAACCTTTAAGTCACTCAATTTCATTTTTTTCTAATTTTGTCACATTTCTATTGCTTAAATTTTGAACTCACTACTATTATTTATTGTAAAGATACTTTATACCCTCTTACAGTCACATTATGTACTGCCTAAGATTAAGGAAAAACTTAAAGGCGAAATATGAGCACATCATTTAATATATAAGTGACAGAGACTTTATTGTTTTCATTCAAAGTGTAAGTTTAATTTTTCTTTATTTCTGCATTTAGGGTTTTGTCCTAAGAGGGAAGCATGGATAAATAATTATATGTATATGTATACACGCAAAAATGCACACGCATGCACATGCGTGCACGCACGCACACACACACACACAGCTCTATAGGCCTTTATTTAAGAGTTTCTCCTTGCTCTTTGCTGCCCTCATCCTGCTGAGGAGCCATGAGACCTTCCTCTCAGAGGTCTTGGTGGGAGAGTGCTCCTCTGCCCTTGAGATCACTTGCCATAAAACTTTACGCCGCACGTTACTGTCAGAATGATGAGGAAAAATGGGGAGTATTTGACTGAAATGAGTTACTCTCTCCTAGCGCCATGAAAGCTTCTACTTTTAGTGTGCTGTTACTGCTGGTAACGTTCAGTCCCCCAACTAGATGAGAATCAGAAACCTCTGTGTGACTGGAGAAACTTCCGCCTGCCTCAGAAGCACAGGCATGGCCGTTTAGGTGTCTTACCCCCATACATCCTTGTGTTTATGGCTTGTTTATTTTTTGAGAGAGAGAGCATGAGTGGGGGAGAGGCAGAATGAGAAGGGGACAGAGGATCTGAAATGGGCTCTGTGCTGATAGCAGAGAGCCTGACGCAGGGCTCAAACCCACGAACCCTGAGATCTTGACCTGAGCCCAAGTCGGATGCTCAGCCAACTGAGCCACCCACGCACCCCTTACCTCCATACATCTTAAAAAGATAAAGACCAGTGAGTCTGAGAAGCACGAAGATGGGTTCTTTCTAAAGCCCTCACAGTGAGGAGCCCATTAGTGTTGGGAAGATGAAATGGCATAATGGGTTGGATGATGCCTGGAAGGAAAAGCAGTGGGCCATCAAGACGCTATCCCAGCCATTCAGCTAGGGCACAGCTCGATATCTCCCAGTGAGGTACATCGAAGACACCTAGAAACACTTGCATGATTGGATTTTTCCAGGAGTATAATCTTAGTTTATTAGAGACTCGGGCCACTGTGGGTGAGGTCTTGAGAGATAATTACACACTTGACATAGTTTAATAAACCCACCATCAGCACACATCAGATGCTAATGTCTAGAGCTTTGGTCAAAAGGCTCCAAAATATTGTCCCTTCATGGTTTCCTGGCAGGGACTCATAAAAGGCTAGCCTTTATGCAGAAAGTCCTAGAAGCAAAGGAGTAAGGGCAGGGAAGGACTCCCCCAGGAGAGGACAACAGAGAACAGAAGATAGGAGAGAGGCAGATGGGAGAGGTGAGTGAGACACAGTGGCTGATGTTCTGAGAATATCCAGGAACTGCATACACACAGCCCGGTCACGTTATGTAGAGCAAACACCATTTTCTTCCCTGTCTCCCCAATAGACTTAACACCTAAAGATCCAGAGATTCTGATCCAACAGGTTCTGGTAGGGGCTCAGGTATCACTAATTTGTTTAAGTTTATTTATTTTGAGAGAGAGAGAGAGAGATATTGAGAGAGAATGTGAGCAAGGAAGGGGCAGAGGGAGAGAGAGAGAGAGAGAGAGAGAGAGAGAGAGAGAGAGAGAGAGAATCCCAAGCAGGCTCCACACTGTCAGCACAGAGCCCAGGGCAGGGCTCAGTCTCACAAAACATGAGATCATGACTCAAGCCAAAATCAAGAGTCAGACGCTTAATCAACTGAACCACCCAGGCACCCTTCAAGTATCAGCATTTTTTTAAAGTATTCCAAGGGTTTAATTCTAATGGGAAGCCAGGATTGAGAACCTCTCAGGGTTTTGAGAGCTGAGCAGTGAGCCTTGATTTTGTTTGGATAGGTTTTAAGAAGTAGACAAGGCGCCTCTCGGGAAAGGATGAGCAAAGGCCCCTCTGTTTCTCTCCTCAGCATTTCGAGGTGACATCTGCTGAGCACTCTGCCTCTGATGCTGCTTTACTTGCATGTCTGTTTCCTGAACTCCTCGAGTTCAGAAAGTGACCTGATTCATGTTTCTCTTCCCAGTGTCTAGCAGAGGGATTTGCCCATAGGAGAGACTAAGCTTGATGAAATACATCAAGTGGCTCAGACACTGAAAAGAAAAAGACATTGAGGGAACAGACAAGTCCAATGGGCAGGAGCTGAGGGTTCCTGCAGAGGGAGTAAATGATAAGCTGAAGGGTAAACTGAGATCTGAGTGGAAGGGGCTTGGATATTAGCAGAGAGGGCTTTCTCCAAAAGAAATCAAGAGTTCCCTTATAATTGCTAGGTATGCTCATTACATGTGGACTCCAAGACCCAGCCACTGAAAGTTCATATTGAGAAGGTCCAGGGTTGGGTCCTGGAATCCCTGAATTCTAGATAAGGCTTAGAGTTAAACAAGTTTAGGAAGCACTGTCCTTGGGCATAGGGGCTGGGGACAGATCTGGGGCAGAAGATTACCACACCCAAGCTGTACTGAGATAGAGCAGGTGACTGAGCTGTGGACATGAGTGGGCTCACTGAGGAGACAGCCAGTGGCCACCTCCCTGCCGTGCACACGCTGAGACCTGCATTCTTCCAACCCGTCTGGGCACTGGCAGGGCTCTGCGCTCGCTACTGATCCATTCGCTTTTTTAAGAAATCTAAACCTCTTTCTGTTTACTTCCTTACCTCCAAGTTCAGTCTCTCCTCTATTCTGAGGGCACTTTAACAAATCATGGACTTCCAAGGGAGATCTTTTAATTACAACCCATTGTTTTAGAAATGGAGACACAAAGAGAGGACAAGGCTCGTTCCCTGGGTCTGGGATGCAAGGTGTAGGTGGGAGATTGCTGGGAATGTTGGTCGGGAGATGGGCTCTCTGCACAGCCCTGCCCCAGCACATCCCACAGACTGGCCTGTGCAAGTTGGGTTACGTCAGCCCCACACAACATCCTAGCCCCTTCCTCTGGCTTCCTTTAGGACAGTTTCTGAGTCACACGGCCTTTAAGTAAAACTGAATTTATTTTAATGGGGGATTCTTCAGTATCAGTAACAGCTCCTCTGAAAATCTTTAAAAAAGAAAAAAGGAAGAAAAGAAGGAAGAGGGGAAGGGAAAGAGAGAGGGAGGGAAGGGAGGCGAAGGAAGGAAAAGAGAAGAGAGGAGAAAGGAAGAAAGGAAACAAGCCTGATCTCATTCTGAAAACTGTCCCACGCACCTTAGGTGAGTCATGTCCCCTAGAAACATCAGGATGTTTTCTAAGAAAGATGGCCTCAGGAGAGAGCCATTAATGACCTGCCCCCAAGCTGTGTGCTCTCATAACTATAAAGCACCAGATGACAAGAACAAGGGGAAGGGATAAAGACAAGAGCCAAAAGAATACAAATCAGCAGGTCCATGGACACATGTTGCTTTAGGTTGAGCCATGTGTCTTCAGGACCTTAGCTGTTGGTGTGAAAAGCTCTCCATGCTGTGGAATGAGACACACAAAGTCTTCCTTTTGATTTCTTTATGTAGCAAGTGCCCCAGCTTCACCTCGGGAAATGATCAGCCTCAAGGAAAGGAAAACAGACTATGAATCCACTGGCAGCAATGCCGCTTACCACGGGACTAAAGGAGAGCACACTTCCAGGAAAGACACCATGACAGGTGAGCTCAGTTTCATGTGTTTTCATCTCAGAGCTGGTGATTTGATCTGGGACAGGGCCAAGGGCCAGGATGCGCGATTTCAAGCCATGCTTGACCGCTCAGCAGGACTTAGCAGCTAGAGGGTCACCTGACAGTTTGACAACAAGGATTCTCAGAAAGAGTCTCAGAAAGAAAAATAAAAACTGAGCATCTTTTACCTGAAAATAACTCAGAGAAAATGTTCTCGATGCACATTTTATTCTCATTTTTTTACCTATCCCTTTCCTTCTGATCTGCTCAGCCCATGATATTCCTGCAAATGAGAGAGGGTAGTCACCATAGATTTTCTTCATAGCTGACATAATCCAGAGTGGAGAGGACCCAAGATGGTGGGTGCGCTTTGCCACACTTTGCCATTCTCAGTAGAGAAAATGGATAAGAAAAGAAGGGGAAGAAAGGGGAAAGGTGGGGAATAAACAAAAGGATTTCAGTGAAGCCCTCAGAACTCCTGTTGAGATGTTTTCTCTTCTTGACATGAAACCAATCTTTTATTGTGACAAACTCCACAGAAGATTCATTAGAACCAATAATCACACTTTCTGTACAGAGGCATTGACTTTTCTGCCCTTTATCTCGCACTCCCCCAGTCATACCCACTGTCTCTCCTTTCTCATCAGCTGGGACTCCATCAAGGCCAAAATTGGTGCAGCACCACCCGTCTAGCAGGTGCTACCTGGTCTTTCTCGTAACCAGCCTCAACCTTAACTCCCCTTCTGCTCTGAACAAGTCTCCTTGGGACAGGATCGCTGTTTCCATTCATCATCCCTCCAGCCTTTCCATACACTTCCTCCTCCTGCCCTGGTTTTCCCCTCCTCCAAGAAATAGGACTTGGAGGTACTGCTGTAGAGAAGGTTGTGCCTTGAAAGCGAACCTTCCAGAGCCGTCAGGATCACCAGGATCTCTAACAGGAATTCCACACCCTTCTTTGTCATGTGGACAGGGAGATGGACCCCTCTTGAAAATAGGCTGTGCAGAACATGGCCAGATGAGGCCATTCCTAAAACTGGGGTGTAAAGGGAAAACTCCTAAATAAACATTGAGACCTTCTTATCAAGAGGATCTTTAAAGCATGAGTTTCTCAGATATTATTTAGGTGCAGACCTGCAGGGAAGAAAAAGAGACAAATTGGATGATTTATTAAGATGTCTTCCAGACCCAGGCCATCTAAGATAAATTTTTCTAATGGCAAATGCACTTACCCCAGAGGCAGTGTTTTCCATGGTAACTCTCCATGACAGCAAAAAAGAAAAGCACAGCAGACAGATGCTCCCGATGCAAACCTCCAGGTCAGCACTCTGCCTCCATGGACAGTCCCTACCAGGGAACATCGCAGCCTTATGCCTGAACTCATCATGCAGAATATATCTTCTTATTCTTACTTGCTGCTTTCCCCACCTTAAATGTTGGCCAGGTGTAGAGGAGCATGAACAAAGAAAGTTCTGAATCTGAATGCCAAGTCCCTAGAGCCAACGCATTCAGCAGAGAATCTAATTTGTACTAATTACTCTGGAGTAGTAACTCTAAATTCACCTGCTCCATTTGTTTTGTGGTTATTACTGCCCTAGGTAGCCACATCATTGGCCATCTGGGATGACCAATTGAGATTAGAATTACAAGAATAATTGTGAAATTGACTATAGTGTTATTTAATTTCTCTTTCTTGTCCAGCAGAATTATTCAAGAGGCTTTGTTTTAAATATTTATTTATTTATTTTGAGACAGAGAGAGAGCACTCACAAGCAGGGAAAGAGCAGAGGGAGAGGGAGAGAGAAAGAATCTCAAGCAGGCTCTACGTTGTCAGTGCAGAGCCCAGTGCAGGGCTCCATCCCACCAACTGTGAGATCATGACCTGAGCCAAAATCAAGAGTCAGATGCTTAACCAACTGAGCCATGCAGGTCCCCCTCAAAAGGCTTTTAAATGTGGGTGTTTTTGTGTTGAAATATTTCCAATGGTACATAATCATGCCCTGCACACATCGTAAACTAAAAAATAAAATCTAACGTGTCTATAGACATTGAATCTTCCTAGAAAATGGGAGAGATCTTGATAATTCTAGTATTAAGATATATGTCATTTTTCAAACCTATTTAAGAGTCATAAACATCTTTGCTCTAATTTACTTTTAAAAACATTTCAAAAATACCCTATCAATCATCTAGCAAGCCTAGAAGAACAGAATTCTTTATTGAAAAATATGTTTATACAGATGGCTCCCTTTAAGCCAAGTTCTGTATAAAAGTCAGTTGATATTATTAACAGTGGTGGTAGTGGTGGTGGAGATGCTGATGGAAGTGATGGTGGTGGTGGAGGTGATGATGGTGGTAGAGGAGGTAATGGTGGAGGTGATGGTAGTGGAAATGTGGTTGTGGTGGTGGTGGTGGAGGTAGTGATGGTGATGGAGCAGGCAGAGATGGTGGTAATGGTGGGATAGAGATGGTGATGATAGAGGTGGCGATGGTGATGACACAGGAGATGGTGATGGTGGAGGTAGATGAGGTGGTGGTGGAGGAAGTGATGATGGAAGGATGGAAAAGGCAATGATGGAGGAGGCAATGATGGTGGTGACGGTGGAGGTGGCGATGATAGAGGCAGTAATGGTCATGACAGAGGAGATGGTGAAGTAGAGGAGGTGATGGTGGCGGTAGTGATGGTGGAGGTGGAGGAGGTGATGATAGAGGCAGTGATGGTAGAGGCAATGATGATGGTGACACAGGAGATGTTGATGATGAAGGTGGTGATGGGGATGGAGGAGGTAGAGGAGGTGATTGTGGAGGTGGCTGTGGAAGAGGTGATGATAGAGGCAGCGATAGTGGAGGCAGTGATGATGGGGACACAGGAGATGGTGATGGAGGAGGTGGAGGAAGTGATGGTGAAGGTAGCAATGGGGGAGGAGGTGGTGGTTGGAGGAGGTATTACTTACCACCCTCCACAGTGGCATGAATAAATCCCCTGTCAGGCCAGGTGGGAACCAAGGTTTCATAGAGGAATGGGAAGGATGAATGACCAGCCCCTGCTCTACAGCACTCTTTCTTGTGCCCATCATTTCAGCATTCACCTGCAGGTCACATCTCTTGTGACCTCCACATCAAGAGCAGGACTTTTTCTCATTCACAAATATCCAGGGGACACTAATAGTATAGTACATTGAAAAATATCTGAAAAATTGCCATCTCCCTTGTTTCTAAGACATCAAAGCATTTCCCCCTACCATCCTACCATTTCCCCCCTAAAAACCATGCCCTCCACCAAGGAAAAGCCATGGGAAGCTTCACCCTCAAAATGCAACAGGGGACAGCTTAAAGTGATGCAGGTCCTTGTCTGAGTTCAAATCTCCTCTACTGAGCCCTTAGAAATGCAGATCCTTCTAGGTGTTTGTGCCAGCCCTCCCCCCTCTTGTCTGGATTCCTTATCTAGCTGAGATGGAGTCTCTTAAAATGTCTTCTCCTTTAGTGTTCTTTTGACACCGAGGAGCCCGCAGAAAGCCAATGTCAGCTCTTCACTCAGGCGTGTGGAATGGTTATAGCTATTTCTCGCGGTCATGATTCCCTAGGAACAGTACGTGTTCAGAAGCATGCATTAGAGGAGGGCTGTGTGATCCCAGCAGCTACATGGCCTGACTTTAAAATTCACCTGGGGGATTTTGCCCTCCCGTCTGAGCTTCCCAAATGCCTTTACATCAAACAGTCTAGCTCGTCTTTGTCACTGTCTCTCTTACGCCTTTTTAAAGTCATTCTAATCTTCAATATGTTGATTCAGTTGGAAATCGGGGCCTATCCAAAAGAAGAAAGGCATTTCCTCATGACTATGCTCTTAGGTCAGACATACAAGGGCACAGCACCCGTGAAGACACCTGCTTCATGTGTCTGCAGAAGCTGCAAGTTCAATCTCAGTTACACAGCCTCCTATAAACAGGTGAAGTGGACCAAAGGGCAGGAGGAAAGAACTTCTGGTAGGAACATCTTTAGCTCAGAAGCCACAAACATGACAGGAAGGGGGGCAAGGACAGTAATAGTGCATGACCCCCCCCAATTAAAAAATTCATTTTGTTCTGAGAACCAGAAAAAAACTGCATCTTGATGTGACATTTTCCATCAGCAAACCATAGTTCTGAGGGCATATTTTCTCAGGGTTACTCATTCATTTGTTCACTCAGCAAATAAAGCACTTGTTCCAAGAATATCCACTGAATCCAGGTACGGTCCCAGATGCACGAACACTGATTTCTGGCCCCACGGCATTTCTGCTGTCGCAGCGAAGGGAGGTGATACACAAGGTAGACACCAGAACACGCTCACTCACAAGCTAGGACCACGTGGTGTCGAGCGCGATAGAGAAAATTAACAGGTTCAGAAGCCACAGGGTGCCGGGTGGGCCGGGTTGCTTTCACAGGGTTGAGATGGAGACTAAACTAAACTCCCCACCCCCACCATGACAAGGCGAGGCAGCCCGGCGTTGGGGGAAGTGATTCCAGGGAGAGGGATCAGGCAGCACAACATTCCAGAAGCAAAACAAACTCCACATGGCACACTCGAGGGAGGAAAGAGGGCCAGCGTAGCTGGGCCTTCCTTGACAAGAGAAGAAGGGAGGGAGACACTGTAGAGAATCACACAGGGCCCCCGATCATGAAGCTTTTGCCAAAATCACCTTGGCAGGTCACTACAGTGACATAACCCAGTCTGTCAGGCAAGATGGCGCTGCTCTTGGGAACAGGATGAGTGGAAGAGCAGCTCTGGGTGTGATGGAAGTTGGGCTGTCAAGGAAGATTCTACAGCAAGGGTCTAGGTAAAAGTACAGAGAGAGGAGGAGCATCATGCACCCAGCCCGACAATGTGTCAGGGTGGTCTTTACAATTTAGAATGGCTTGCAGCTCTCACTTCCTAAGCTGAATTTCCTGAGAGGGCTTTTACTACATGGCGATTTTGTGCTTTTAGGAATAGTTATGGGTGGGGTGGTAGGTACTACTGGCTTTGTGGCTAGAGTAACTGCATCTGTGAGAGAACAGCTATGGTGTATCATCCTATTTTATTATTCCGTAGATACAAGAAACCAAAGAAAGCTTTCCTTTTTATTTTATTTTATTTTATTTTTATTTAATAGTTTATTGTCAAATTGGTTTCCATATCACACCCAGTGCTTCTCCCCACAAGTGCCCCCCACCATGACCACTCCCCCCCATCAGTCCACAGTTCGTTTTCAGTATTCAGTAGTCTCTGATGATTTGTGTCACTCACTCTCCCCAGCTCTCTTTCCCTCTTCTTCTCCCTATGGTCCTCTGTTAGTTTTCTCCTGTTAGACCTATGAGTGCAAACATATGGTATCTGTCCTTCTCCACCTGACTTATTTCACTTAGCATGACATCCTCAAGGTCCATCCACTTTACTACAAATGGCGAGATTTCATTCTTTCTCATTGCCATGTAATACTCCATTGTGTATATATACCACATCTTCTTGATCCACTCATCAGGTGATGGACATTTAGGCTCTTTTCATGATTTGGCTATTGTAGACAGTGCTGCTATAAACATTGGGTACATGTGCTCCTATGCATCTATGCAGTGATGTTTGATAATTTTTTCAGAGCTTTCTTAAATCATGACCTTTTAAGGGCTATGAGGGGAGTGGTGCCCTGGGGCCTTTCTCTGAGCCTGAGGCATGAGCCCTGAGGGTTCTAGGAGGGTTCTAGGTGAGCAAGCAGTCGGACCCTGCCCGTGCCTTTGGAAGCTGCTGGCGACTGGAGGAGACCTTCCTTCCCTTCGGCTAAACCACAGGCCAGTCACGAAACAGGGTGATGGGCTCCTGTCTTGTGTCTATTGGGTTCCAAAGCTACAGCCTCCCAGAAGTTCAGGGCAGAGGCGGATGATGCTTGGGGCCTTTGAGAAACGCACTGTCTGCATGATGATTAAGCACTCCGTGCGCCCAAATTAGAAATTGCATTCCTGTTGTTCTCCAGCTCAAACCAAAGCTGTTCATGCAGATCCCTGCGTGCTTCTGTGCAGGAGACAAGCCTTTATGACCCGCTGATTTTCACCAGAGAAGAAGGCAGTCACCCTGGCAAGATGACCGTCTGTTTGCTGCCCCTGCCCTGACCCTGTCTACAGTCTGAATGTTCTTGCGAGAAACCCACATGCTGTGGGGATTGTATAGAATCACTGTTGGTCTTTCTTAATATCTGCATGTAAAATGAAGTGTCCCAGGGCAAAAGAATTCTTCTCCTTGGCAATGGCACTTGGGATGGTCCCAGAGAAACCAAGCTTGGTCAGGGCAAGAACTTGCCTCCATAACCATCGCTCCTCACTAGAAATCTTGCTCTCTTCGCTAATACTTTTTGTTTCCTTTTTACTTTCAGCTCAAAACACTGGAATTTCAACTTTGTATAGGAATTCATATGGTGCACCCGCCGAAGACATCAAACATAACCAGGTAAAGGACACGCACGCGTTTGTATCCATTTTCCCCTTCGACTCGTGTGAAATAGCCTGGAATTGTAAGAAAATAAATTTGCTTCTGCACAACATACATAAAGAACCAAAAAGAAAATTACCCTTCCTGGCTGCTCTCTTCTCACATTGAACATACCATACGTGGGGTGACCTTGGTCATCAGAACAGTGTCAAAGTTGAAAACAAGCCTTGATTTCACTACAGCCACTTGCTCATGGTAGAAAGCAAGTTCTCCTCTATGACCCTCAACCAAAAGGCTCACATACACAAGTGTAAGATTCTGATTAGTACACATGTTGTGTAATTATTAGGCAGGGATTAGGGGGTTCCTGTAACCCAGCCAGCTCTCATACACAGTTCATTATACATGATGGTTTCCAATCAGAGACACCAAGTGCCATAATGAACAACGAAATAGGGGGCCTTGAGGAGCGCCTTGCTCTTCAGTCCAGTTGGAGAACCAGCAACATCAGGTCCACACAGGAGCTTGTCAGAAACGCAGAAGAGATTCTTGTCTGACCCCTGCCTCTAATCCATCCAGTGCAGCAAATGCATCAGAACTGCATTTTATCAAGATGTTTAGGTGATTCGTGTGCATGTTCAAGTTTGAGGGATGCTAGCAGGAGCTCCTTCAAGAAGCGCTCTAAGTTTGTGCATGTTTGTCTTATTTGGAAAACATTCACTGAAGGCTCCTGTTCCCTGTGTTCTGTGGGAGCTATCAAAGCAAAAGACACAGCCTTTGCTCCTCCATTGACCTAAGGCTTCATACGTTTGTCCCCTGTAGTGGTCATGAGAAAAAGATGGTCATTCCTCATCACTGTTGGCCGCTGATAACTACTGCCAGAGCTGGCTTCTGCCGGTGCTCTCGGTTCCTGCCGCAGGTCCGGGAAGTTGGGCTGGAACATAAATCTGAAAGCTGTTTGTTTGATTCCAATAACCAGATGACATGGAAGTCAGATGTGCTATTTTTAAGCATTTCTCAACACCTGTGGGGCAGCAACTTTGAAAAGAAAAGGGACTTTCTTCTAGTTGATAGAATATCTTGTGACGGACCATTTCCAAAAGAAGGAGGAGAATACGAAAAGTATCTCCTCAACTTTAAGTTACTTTTTCCTCTAACCAGGAGAAATGGTAATAGGTAGACCAGTTATCCCTTGCCCTGAATGTTCCAGGCCATGCACAGCCACTGTGGAAGACATCTGGTGTTGTCTGCAAACCCCTGGTGAATGCCCAGGCCCTGCAGCCCACCTGACACATTGCTAACATCTGCTTGGCCTCCCTCAGTTCCAGTCTTTACTAAAAGCAAAGGGGTCAATGAATAAATAAATAGGTGCACGAGCATCAGACAAGGGATCACCAGGGGTAGCCACTAGTTCTCTGCATGTCGATGTGCCTGCCGGAACACAAAGGAAAATAAAAACAAAATGTATTGGAAATGCCAACTTCAGTTATGGAAACCAAACTTCATCTTTTAGCAAATATCAGGTACGTGGAGAACTGGCTTTAGGTCTTAATGATACTTGTCGGGATGTGATAGGTCCCTGACTTTGCACCCAAGAATATAAGAATAGTTTTTAGTTTCCTCAGGTTAGGAGAAGCTCGTCACGAGAATTGACATATTCTATGCCAGCCTTTCTTTCCATGGGATTCCACTATTGTGGGCAGTGAAGAAATGTCCTGGTGTGACCCAGAGATCCTTGGCATCTTACAATGTGGCTGCAATAGTTTCCTAGCACTCCTTGCAACCTAGATTTATAGGAAAGCTCACAGCGACTCTAAGGATCAATTCTTTTCTCCCAAGTCTATTCTGATCAATTAAGCCAATCGGAATTAATGTGCTAAGATGGCAGCCCAGCCAGGAGGGAGAGCACAACGTGGTGTAGCCTTTTTCCCAGCATGCCCCAGAACAGACTCAGCCTTAGTGTGAATTGTCAAGGCCATGGTGCCCCTGGCGAATGCTGGGAAACCCAGCCAGAATGGAGTGCAAGCTCTGCACCACTTGGCAGCACACAGGAGATTCTGTAGACAGGCCACCAGTTGAGCTGAGTCCCATGGTGATAGCTCGGTGCCTTCATTATTCCCTGAGCAGGTCCAACAAAGGGAAGTAGATAATGGGACTATTAACCCCATTCTAATATCAAGCAGCAATTAAAATTATCTACTGGAAAGAATTTTTTTCCCTAAAAAATTTTCAAGTAAATCATTATGACTGTATTACAGGAAACACCAGTATTACTGGTGTTTGGCCCTGTTTTGAGGTATGACCATCCTACCTATTCGAAAGAGGAGGAGACTTGGTTCTCTTCCAGTTGGGTAGTTCTAGAGACACCCTTGTACAGAGCCTCCAGGATTTGGATTTTCTGGCCTTGTGGACATGGCTAGTCATTCCAGGTGGATGGAATGCTTTCATTTTTGGAATTTTCCTGGGTTAAAAGTGACCTTACAACCTCACAGCTAGTATAAGACCAGCTTGAACAGTTTAACCAGGAGGGATGTCCCAGATCCCATGCCATTTCTATGCTGATGCTTGTTCTTTATAGAGTGCTCTAGTTTCCTGGGTGTCTCAGTTGCTATCTGGGCCTCATGAGCTTTACAGAGGAGGCTAGATAGTGACTCATCTCCAAGAAGAAGCAATTCACTGAGGGAAACCGGTTGGAGGTAGGTCTCCAAGAGAAGGCAAAGACAATGAGAGCTGGGAATGAGGCCCCAGCCCCAGATGTGTGAGCTAGACGAGGCAGGGCTCAGGGCAATAGCCGTAAGCCAGGCTTTCCGTGACTCAGTGGAAAGGGAGCCAGGAGGCTGCTCAGCTGTGGCATTCCCCATGAGACTACCTGGGATTCCAGTATCATTTTCATTGAGTTCTGATCCTTGCAACTCCTAGAAGAAACAGCCATTAGTCTGAAATAATGTCTTGTGGTCCTTAGTTTTTAGGTCTCCAATCAACCGGTTTCAGACATCATTTTAAGAGTCAACTATTTAAACTCCCCCAAAAGTCTATTGAGAATCTACTAGTCTGTCACATACTTATAAAGAAAAGTATCATATTTAACTGTATATATCTAGCTTGCAACAGAATTTTTTGTTCATAAACTAGAGACAAAGGGGTTTGGTGTTTTGATGACCACCAATCAAATTATTACTATTGACATCAAATCACTATCTTGAGGTCCTGGTTGGTGTCCTCAATTTCACTGCCGGGTGGGCAGAGCAGGTAAACTTATCCTCAGAGATTCAAGGAGAATAAGGCTTTGCTTTTTGTCACCCAGCTCAGAAAAGGCAAAGACCCCAACTGGGTTCATCTGCCTTCTTGTCCCACTTGCTCTCCTCTCTACCAGTGGTTCTCAAATTTGAGCATGAACCAGAATCCTTTGAACAACTTACTAAACACACATTACTGGCATGCCCCACTCCAACCCCAGAGTTTCTGACTTGGTAGGTAATCTGCATCTCTAAAAAGCTTCCAAGTGATGTTGATGCAGCTGGTCTTGGAATCAGACTTTGAGAACCATGAATCCTTACTACATGACCTCTTTCAGTGTTTAGTAACACTCTGAGTCTTCAGCTTTCACCATGTGGTCAAGTTTGAAGATCTGTAATGGACATGTAATGGACATCTCTTTCCCTTATGTTAGAAAGAAATCCAGGTTGTAGGCAAGCTTGATGAGGAATAGACAAAGTTTTCCTCACTATGCTAACAAAATAGGGGGTAGGAGGGGGTACAGAAGTGACACTACCTTTCATAATTTAAACTAAACATTCTCCTACTGAGGAAAAAAATCAACAAAGATTATTTTATGGGATCAGGAGCCACAGGACAGAGCCCAGTCTCCCCAGGTGACCCAGCCGGTTTGCACATCCTCTCCCCAGGAAGGATGCTGTCTTAAGGCAGACACCCTTGGGCTCCTTGGTTGTGCCACGGCTTTGCTGAGCCACAACAGACACTCAAATTCAGAACACACCACTGTTGTGTATGAACATCATTCTACTTCCTTCATAGAAGTCTGCTTTATGCAAACAGTGCAACGTAAAAAAATGCATTTATTTTTAGCTTCTTTTTGGGGAGAGCTTATATTTGGGAGCATTTTATCTGTCTAGTTTTGAATACTGTCAGATAATCCCTTAGAGTAAATTATAAAATACAGCCAACATTCTCTGCTGTGAATGCTCATCCACAGTCGACATCTACACCACCAGGTCAATGAGCAAATTTAATCCCTCCAAACACAGCAGCGCCACCCATCACCCATCCTGGATAGTTCCTTTACACACACTCTCAGAACTACAGAATTAATTCTTAAAAGGGGTTGACAAGAGACTTTATGACCAATACAGATTAATTGAAGAGGGCAATTCCTCAAGGTAAGAGACTAAGATAAACTTGTGCCCAACCTAAAAACGTCCACCAACCAGAGAGAACGTGGTGACAGTAAGAAGTCTGAAACAGGTTGTGCAAAAGCCTGAAAGAAGCAGCCACTGTGGAGGAGAGCCTGTGAGAGATTTCCCCTGCAGATCTCCCCATCTCTGGCCACTGAGACAGGCACAAAGAAGTGAGATCTCTTCTAAGGTTACTTTTGTTTCCTAGCCTCCCTTCTTATTATAGAAACTGGGGTCAACTCAGTGAGGCTGGTCCTCAGGTTTGGCCAGTTTGGCTTGACTGAAACAACTGTTTGTTTGTGTGGTGGAAAGAATGTGGACTTCCAAGTCAGTCAGACATGGATTCACATTCTAGTGTCACACCACCACTAGCCATGACATCTTGGAGAAGTTTCTTAATTTCTCTGAGCTTCAGAGTCTTCCATCTGTAAAGTGGGAATTGGATGGATGGATGGATGGATGGGAAGATAGGAAGGGGAGATACATGATGAGATAAAGACATATACATAGATACATGTTTCTGACTACTTGAAGGTTAAACAAAGAGGAATGTGTTAAATGTTGACTATAGTCCCCACTGACATAAAAGCGCAGTAAACTCTATCCCCCTCCCCCTGTGATTTTTCTAGATCTCCCAGCTTTTACCCTTTGTACACTCGATGCTCAGGTAGCAGCACAGTGCTGGAGCACAGAAGTTCAACATAGCACACAGCTCTTCAAAGAATAGCCTTTGCTAGCCTCAGCCTAGCCAAGTCATTTGGTAGACCTGGCCTTGTTTAATTACAGATGATGCAGATTAATTCCAAATGTCCCTTTCATGGCCAGGCTCTCAGGCTAACATGTTCCGCAGGTAGCCTGAAACCTCACTCGTCAACCACCACTAACCAGAAGTGTGGCACATAGTGGATGGCAGCTATGATGAAGAACGGGTCGATTACTAGTGTAAATCAATTACATGTAAAAGAGGGAGTTTCACTTACTTGAAAGAAGAATTATGTGCAGGTCATTAGAAGCATTCATTTACACACAACGTCCTAATTACAAGTCATTATCTATGAACTAAGACCAATTTCCATAGGATGTTTCCATGCTGAGCTTTAGTTAAATGAATTGGGAGTTACTGAATCTGCTTGGCGGTGATCATACTGTGTTTCTTTAGAAGTGTTCTAGCATTCACATCAGACCTCCTCCCCGATGACTGTACATGAGCAAAGCTTCATGTGTGACTGTGTGCACTAGCTGTGGGGAGGTTCCACTCGCTTCAGGGGCACCGTGCTAGAAAAGGGACCCCAGAGGCAGTCAGAAGGGAAAAGGATAGGCAGCACCCCCACGTACAGGTGTTAATTATCAGTCCATGAACAGTCTTGGTCTTACTGTCCTTAAAAACCAAACAGATGAAACTAGTTCTTGACTTTACATATCCCAGAGGCTCATATGACCGCTTTAGCTTTTCAGAGCCTCTTACCTGAGACAGTAACATGCAAAGGACAAGAGGGCAAACAAAGAGCATGGGGGTGGACTGAGGGATACGAGACACTATTAAAACTCCTCCCCCTCAACCTAAAAGCTTCATAATCCCACATCAGTCTCAAGATCAATCATTTCTTATGTAAACCAAGTTGGGAAGCATTTTTATCCTCCTGAATATGTTATATTTGGAGTGGATTCCCTGTTTTCATTACATGCTTCTCTGTGCAACCTTTTGATCACTTAGGCAGGCGTGATGGAACGGCCCTACCAGTGGGAAGCCTCCATCCTCCAGAGAGGTATTGCTCACAGCCCACTGAGCAGGTGGGAAGATACCTAAGGGACCATTAGACCTCATACATCCTCACTGTCTCTTTCTCTGGGATGCCAACACCTAAGTGTAATAGGAAAAAAAAATGCAGAAAGGAGTAATATCAACTCGTTGTGTTCTATAGCTTCTAGCTATCTAGCTATCTAGCAAAATGTTCAGCTGTTGTGGTAGTTTGGCAATTTCTTAAAGATACACATCAAATTATCAAAAGATCCAGCAATGCTACTTCTAGGTACATACCCCCAAAATTGAAAGCAGGGACTCAAACAGATACTGGTGCACCCACGTTCATTATAGTGTTATTCACAATAGCCAAAAGGAGCAAACAACCCAAGTGGCCGTCAACAGATGAATGGATAAACAAAAAAATACCCATACAATAGAATATTCCCTCCCTTAAAAAGGGAGGAAATCCTGTCTCATGCTACAACATGGATGACCTTTGAGGACATTATGCTAAGTGAAAGGAGCCAGACACAAAAGGACAAATATTATATAATTAGACTTTTATGAGGTGTCCAGAACAGTGAAATTCAGAGAGACAGAAAGTCGAACAATGAGCTGCTGTGAGCGTGGGCAAGGAGGGAAATGGTGAGTTAATGCTCAATGGGTCCAGAATTTCTGTTTGAGCTGATGCAAAAGCTCTGGAAATGGGGTGCTGGGGTGGTTCAGTCAGTAAAGTGTCTGACTCTTGATTTTGGCTCTGGTTGTGATCTCACAGTTTATGAGTTCAAGCCCTGCTGACGGTGTGGAGCCTGCTTAGGATCCTGTCTCTCGCTCTCTCTCTGGCCCCTGCCCCATTCTTTCTCTCTCTGAAAATAAATAAATAAACTTAAAAAAAAAATTCTGGAAACGGATAGTGGTAATGGAAATGGATAGTGGTGCCATTGAATATACTTAGTGCTACAGAATTATACATTGAAAAGTGGTTATGATGGCAAATTAAATGTTAATGTATGTTTTACTACAGCCATAATTTTTTTAAAAGATTGTGTAGAATGCTAATGTGTGGACCCAGGAACCAACTTGTAGAAGGAAGGGGGATCAGCAGTTGGCGGTATCTGGAGAGGCGCCATGCTAGTGGATGCGTGGCTGGGTGGCGGCTCAGCCCTGAACATGGGAGGCTTGAGCGCCTTGGCTGTGGGGGAGGCTGCGTCAAGGGAAAGCGAACCAGCCCAGGTGGATCTTCTTTTCTGTGCAGGTTCCAGCACAGCCAGTCCCACAGGAGCCCAGCAGGAAAGATTACGAGACCTACCAGCCGTTTCAGAATTCCACGAGAAACTACGACGAGTCCTTCTTCGAGGACCAGGTCCACCATCGCCCTCCCGCCAGTGAGTACACCATGCACCTGGGACTCAAGTCCACCGGCAACTATGTCGACTTCTACTCAGCTGCCCGTCCCTACAGTGAACTGAACTATGAAACGAGCCACTACCCGGCCTCCCCTGACTCCTGGGTGTGAGCAGCGGGCGGCCCGAGGCGCTCCGGGAACAGTGCATGTGCATGCATACCACAAGACATTGCTTTTTTTTTCCCCCCCCTGCAAATTTAGTTTGTTCAAGCCTGTTCCGTAGGAAGGCTGTGATAACCAGTAAGGAATATTAAGAGCTATTTTAGAAAGCTAAATGAATTGAAAGTTAACTTGGAAGTCAATAGGAAGCTAAAGTGATCCTAAATATGACATCGTGCGACACCTTTCTAATTTGAGCTGTAGAGTATAAAAAGTGCTTTATATTGAATGTGACTGAAGGCAGCAGAGGAGACAGTCGGGGCGGTGGGGCGTGAAGGTTACTGTTAAGCACAAGGGACAGTGTAGTTCACACACTTTAGAGGGACGGCTTCTCACGCTTTTTTTACTCTCTTCATCCGTTGTGATTCTAGGCTTCAAGTTGCATTGGGGTTTCTCTGTACAGCAAGATGTTTCTTGCCTTTTGTTAATGCATTGTTGTAAAGTATTTGATGTACATTACAGATTAAAGAAGAAAAGCGCATTGTGTATATTACACCATGCGGCAGTGTTTCCTCATCTATGGTTCTAAATATTGCTTCAATTTCAAACTTTTGAAAGATGTATGGATTTCCAGTTTTTCTTTTCTTTTCTTTCTCCCAGTATGTTTTAACAAAAAAAAATGGGAAAAAAAGGAATATTTAGCAGTATTGTTCGTTCTGATATGTGAATTTGTTTGTGGCAAGTAAGCAAGGCATTCAGCAGTTTCTGACAATTAACATACATCATTCCACACTCCTTGTCAACAAAGTGCTTTTTCACTGCCTAAAATTTTAGATGTAGATATTTGAAATAGATTTTTTCATTTATACCAGTTTTCTTTATGATGATACAGTGTTAAAAGAAAATAAATTACAATTGATCTGTCATCCATATTTGCTAAGAATGTCTATTTCCAAGGACCCTATCTTACAAAATACACATTCTTGCTTGTGTGTCTGTGCGTGTGTGGGTGTGTGTATGTCCACGTATGTATAAAAATGACCTGTGTGAGATTTTATTTTGATAGAAGCTATTTCATTTGCTGTCCATCTTGTACAAGCTTTGTTTCTGGTTTTTGGTATAAATGTACATCACTTTGTTCTTCTCGCACTCCATCTATTCTTCTGACCATCTAGTGACTCAGGATATTAGGCCAGTTGAAGTGAAGTTATAGGATTTTCACACATTCACACATTCTTGGACACCAACTCTTTCTACAGGTCCATTTCCTTCCACGTTTTATGCCCTGGGAACACAATAAACCATGGCCGACTCAATAATTTCACTTTGGGGCCAATTACTTGAAGTATCAACAGGAAATGTAAACTGCTCGCCTTATTACCCCAAACTTTCTGTTCATGTGGCAGGGAGCAGTGGACCATTATGGGTTAGATTATTAAAACTGAACTTGAAGCCAATGTTAGAATAGTGGTTAACAGAGCTAAGAAATAAGGCTAACCATTTACAAGAACACGGGCTGTGGTTAAATCAGCTTTGCTCTTTAGATGCAAGTGACTGAGGCCAGTAGGTGCCTAGTAAATGTTAACTGTTCTTGGAAAAAATAAAAATTAAATAACAAAAGAAATTGGCTGCCATCTTCCTTTAAAACTTGCTCCCCTTCACTCTGCATAGTTCAATTCAGCTCAAAGTCCAAAATCAGTGATTCCTTCTCCAAACTTCACAACAATCAAAAAAAATTTTTTGTGGTTCAGGTGTATTTTTGCAAATGAAAAGCTGATTTCCAGAAAAGAGCAGGAGACACAAATTTACATATGAACTGTATTGTAAATTACCTGCAAGTTGGACCCTGTTATGCTGTTTATTCTAGGACTCCAAATTTGTGTATTTCCTCACAGGAACGCTCCAGCCCCTGTGGAGAGAGAGAAAATTAGCACTGAGCACAACGTGTCCACCTCCGTGAACTAGTGAAGTTCATCAAGACAGAGGTTATTGCCCAGACATAACCTAGTAGCGGTTTTACTTTCCACAATGATAGGACTCATTCCTGGCTTGAGTTGTGCACGAGGAAATTACTGCATGTGCTAAAAAGACCTCCTAGTGAGAACTTTGTAGTTCCCTTTATACTTTTGAGTTCAAGCATTCCCTGCATTTGCAACTGGGAAGACCAAAGATGCCTCTACTGTCCATGATTCTTTGACAGCACGTCGTCCCAGGCTGGGATGAGCCAATTCAGCCAGGAGCCTCTGGCTTCAGAGGCAAAGGTAGGAAAAAGAAAATTAGAAGTGTTTGTAGTTATTCAAACCAATCTTATTCTCCTTTTCATACACACACACACACACACACACACACACACACACAGAAGTAAATAGGGAGGGAGTGAGAAATGATTAATAGATAAATAGAAGATGATATAGAGGATGATAATTGATAGATGAGAGATTAGATAGATGATAGCTAGAAAGATAGATAGATAGATAGATAGATAGATAGATAGATGATAGATAGATGATGATAGACAATAGATTCCAGGTAGATAATGGATAGTTAGGTAAGGAAGATAGGTAGGATGATAATAAATGAGATTTTACATAAACTGTGAAATGACCTAAAGTCCCCATAGGCTCCCTTGTCAACAAACGTTGATCAGCTGATAATTTATTATCAAATTGGATAATATTGGATAAAAGCCCCAAGTGACAAGAAACTTTGATTTGTTTATGCTTTCATTGTACTGAAGTGACCAAGTGTGATACCACCACCCCTCAAGTTCCAACAAATAGCTGCCTCTTGGGTCTATAAGAGCCTTCAGGTGTCGGATTATTTACTGAGATAGGAACGGTATTTTTCAGAGCAAAGGAGGGAAAAAAGGAAACAAAAAAATTGTTTTCCGCTCAATCCTTGTAGTGGACCATACATACGCCTGATGCATTTAATAGTTTGTAAGATCTGGACATTATGTAGGAAAAATAGACCCTTGTTTCTCACTTGAGAGTTTTAATCACCAAGAAGTGGTTTAAACGGACACTTAAAACTACACCATCTTGAATGATACTAATATTTGAAAATAAGATCTTTTATATTGATTCAGGTTCAATACCACACATTCATGCCTTGATCCAAATGATCAGTTGTGAGTTCGATGATAAAATACCAAACAGGTTCATAAGAATTAGGGTGACATAGATATCACATCACACTTGGTGCAAACTGAGTGAAGGTTAACCACTGATGACCCATTTTATATGAAGAAAAGTCACACATTATGGAAACCTACTGTTTAAAAAAAAGCAGTATTTAAATTCAGTAGCTGAATAAATCTCAATTTATTTGGTTTGTTCATTTCTCTGACTTCAGCTCTTCTTTAGGGCCTGATACTGTCCCCCATTCTTGAGAACTGTGCCCTTGAGAAGTGAGGTTTGGCTGTCTGAAGACACTGAGTATTTTGTTCGGCTTTGAGAACCAATTTCCTTCTTGCCTGGTGATTCTGTCCCTCTAGAGGGATAGTGGCACCTCTCAGGTCAGGATCTTCATGAAAGTGCACTGGTCTCCATTCCTTGGAGAGAGCTTGTTAGAAGAACGTCTGCACATCACCTCCTCTCTGGGCGACATGTTGTTTTGTAGCCTGCAGAGTTAAATAGAAAGAAGGAACTGGGATGAGGGGGACAATCCTTGGTCATACAAAGTTGAGAGATCAAGGACCTCCAGTTCCTTACAGACGACAACACTCCCAACTGATGAACCCGTGTTCTTCAAGCCAGAAAACTAGTATAAGTACCCAGTTCAGGACTGACAAGGCAGGCACATGACCTCCGTGTCTTCACCAGCTCGGTAGTAAATGACCGGGCTGCACCTCCTGTCTCCTCAGACACAAAGAATGAAGTAGTTAAAAAGATAAAAATAAAATAAAATGAAAAAGCAAGCGACCAAACAAACCAACCTTTCTGGCCATACTAGGTACGGGTGAAAGTGGGGTTTTGAGTCAAGGGTTTGCTCCCCAGTTAAGACCATGGACTTCTTGGCATGACTGTTGAAACAGTGACTACAATAGCATCACACATTTAAATTTTTTCACAATATTTCATTGGTTCGTCAATAAAACGAAGACAAAATCTTTGATGAATCAGCACCTGGTACTCTGTACTAGAAAATGCATGTGTAACTGAGACATTGCCTCAGGGTGGTGCTGAAACCTGTCATGAGAGATGATAGAAGATACACATAACACCCTAGAGTTTCTCCACCGATGCACTACTGGCTTTGGGGGCAGAATAATTCACTGGGCATGCAGGTGAGATGCAGTGTAGGATAGTATCTCTGGCCCCTACCCCCTGCGTGCCCATGCACCACCACCTGCAGTTGTGACACTCATAGCAGCCTCCAGATATGGCCAAATGTCCCCTGGGGTGGAGCTAAATCAGCCCCAGTCAGAACCCCTGCTCTAGTGCAATGCACAATGTACCAACTACAACTGGGCACAAAGAAGGAAAAAATGCACTCCCAGGTGGGTGATCTGAGGACAAAACACGGGGGAGATGGTGTTGGGCTGCAACTTAGGGACGGATAGGCTTCTGATGAGCAATATTGGAGATGTTTCTGGAAAAATGCAAATGAAGATGTGGGGCGTATAGGGGATGGAAAGGGAACAGCATGCAACAAAATTAATTCTGAAACGAGGAAAAGGAAGAGCAGGGAAAGAGAAACAGGGCAGGTTGTGAACAGTCTTGAGGCTCCTGAAAGCCATTTTCTAGAAACACTAGAGATTTTTCATAGCATCTTTACACAAATTCCGGGGGGGGGGGGCAGTGTTTAAAGGTAAGGTCTAGGGGCGCCTGGGTGGCTCAGTCGGTTAAGCCTCCGACTTTGGCTCAGGTCAGATCTCACGTTCGTGGGTTCGAGCCCCACATCAGACTCTGTGCTGACAGCTAGCTCAGAGCCTGGAGCCTGCTTCCGGTTCTGTGTCTCCTTCTTTCTCTGCTCCTCCCCCTCTCATGCTCTGTTTCTCTCTGTATCAAAAATAAATAAAACATTTTAAAAAATAAATAAATAAATAAAGGTAAGGTCTAGATCAGTGGTTGTCAAACCATGCATCAGAATCACCTGGAGCACATCACCTGAACAATTTGTTCAGACATTGAGCTTATGATTGGATAGAGCTGGGACTGGCAGAGAACTTTCATTTCTAACAAGTTCCCAAGTGATGTTAATATTGCTTGTCTGGGGCCTATACTCTGAAAACCCCTGGTCTCAAGAGAAATCACTTCTGAAACTGTTAATCTAGAACCTTGTAACTTAAAGCATCATCTGGGGACTGGCAGCCTCACCATTACCCAGAAGCGTATCAGAAGTGGAGAACATCGAATGCCACTCCATACTTCCTGCATCTGAATCTCCATTTTTGTAGAATCCCCAAATTTTACAATTTTACAAACTTTACTCACCCAGATGACTCATAAGAACATTGAAATTTGGAAACAGTGATCCAGAAAACCTAAGAATATGATGCAGGAGAGTGGCAGATAAAACAACAACAAAATAAAAACTAACATGAAATGTTGCAGATGTAAAAGTCCTAGTACTTGGTGAGCACTGGGTGAGTGATGGAGGAACCCAACGATCCCTCTAAGATGTGAGCTTGGGTGACCAGAAGCCCAGCAGTGAATGACCCACTGGTAAGAAGGAAGAAAATTTTTTCTGGTAAGGAAAATTCACTCCATGTTGGACGTATTACAGATGCTGATGGTAGATCCAGGGAGAATGTTGCAGCAGGCAGTGGAGATGCAACCAGGACTCTGAACCTGAAGCGCAGGATTAGGCCTCATCTCTTTGGCACTGAGAGATGGAAAATGGCATGGATAGAGCAGTCTCAGGAAAGGGGCTGTGGAGAGGAGAGCGTCACGGGGATGATGAAGGTTCATGGGCATCCAGCATGATACGGGAGGACACAATAGCATATTGGGGGTGTTGAAGGGAACAAGACCAGTGTCCTGTTGTCAGAATCAGGGGGGATTTCATATGAAGAGAGTGGAAAGTGTCACCGGTGGGCACAGAGGATGACAAGAAGGAAGATGAGTGTGAAGAGATCTGTGAGTATAGTAACTGGGAGACCATGCAGGACTGAGAAGCTTAGCAATGAGCTATTGGTTGTGACAAGACAGTCACAAATGGAATGAAGAATTATTTTAGGGCAGCAAAGGAAACGTGTAAAGCAAGGTCCCATGCTCACACAAATGATTGAAGAACAACTCCTTCTGTGCGTGCAGCATCTCAGTGCTTTCACAGTGTTTTCATAGATGTTCTCCTTGCCCGACTCACTACCAGGTAGGCTCGTGTTGAAACCTGCCCTGTTTGGGAGATGAGTAAGATGCAGTGATAACACGTAACTGGCAAATTTTGCGGCTGCACATAAAGTTGAAGATTTTTAACCATAGACTGTAATACCAGGATGCCTCCTTCTGGGAAGGTGACGTCCAAGCAGTGGCTTCAGATTGGATTAGGGGTCCATGAAGCAAAGGGACCATGGGGAGGGGGAAGCCTGATTCCTCAGGGTCCATCCTTTACTCAGAGGCTAACTCTCAGGCAGTAGGACTCCAAGGTCTGAGAAGAAGGTGTCTGTCTGCGGACCCCAGAGTCTGTTTGTCCACCGCACATCCTATACAACCTGTGCCTTCCACATCAACTCCTGCTGCTGGATGTTCATCCTTGATACCTCACCCACCTCCATCTGCTCTAGTCTATTTATTCTCATTTCTCATATGCCCAACCTACCCTAAGCCTAATTTCATGGATCCAACATGATGCTTTTGTTCAGAAATTCTAGTTTGGAAGAATGTCCAGTCCATGAGCACAACCGTCCTTAGTGAACAGCTCAGCAGAGAAGCCTGGTGTCCATTTCCAAATGGCCACACAGAGTCTTCATGCTCTCATCACTAAGAGAAGACAGCTATGAGAGAACCACACTGTTGGGTCACAGAACAAGGTGACCTTGTCTTCATTGGAATTAAACCCAAAGCGCTGGCCATGTGAAAATTGACTCTCAACTACATGAGCTAACTTGTCATCAAAGGAAAAATTATCACAATACCACTGACTCTTTTATATACAACTCTTAATTATTGTCAAGGATGGAGTTGGAAATCACACACATAAAAATTGAGCTAGACTCATTCTGTTTATCTATTGCTCTATACAGAACACTCCAAAATTAGTGGTTTTTTTAAAAAAAGAAAGAAAGAGAGGCACCTGGGTGGTTTAGTCAGTTGAGTGTCTGACTTCAGCTCAGGCCATGATCCCATGATTCGTGAGTTCGAGCCCCATAGTGGGCTCTTGGCTATCAGCACAGAGCTCACTTTAAATCTTCTGTCCCCCTTTATCTCTATCCCTCTCCCTACTTGCACTCTTTATCTCAAAAATAATAAACATTTAAAAATATAAAAAGAGAGAAGAATTTCTTTTGTCCAAGAATTTGCAACTGGACTGGGCTCCATGAAGACAGCTCGGCTCTGCTCCACTCTACTCGGAATCAGCCATGGAGGCTGGAAGGCTGACTGGACCCACTTAAGGGCTCATTCACGTGAGTATCTGGTACTGGTGCTGCGAAGACTCAAGTAGCTGGGGCAGGGGGAGCTTCAGCTTCCCAGGCACCCTGCAAAGTGTCTCCACATGCCTATCCACATGCCACTCTCCTTGTATATCGCCTCAGGTTTCCCAAAGTCTGTGTCCCAAGAGAAAGAACCAGGTTCAAAAGTCAGAATGCATTCCATCCGTCAATGCACTAACAAAATGTTGCTCAGTTCCAGAGGGGAGAGAAGGAAATGGACTGTATCTCTTGATGGGGTAGGGGGAAGATTCTAGAAGAGCATGCAGGTTTGGAAACACTGTTGTTGACTTTTTGAGACTCCCACAAAACTGATAACATTTTGCCTTAATAGGTTCAGTTTCTTTCAAACTTTTGCCAATAATTCTTAACACCAAAAATGATGAGTTTTACGTTAAGGGGTTAAAAACAACTGATACCACTCATGAAAATGGGATAAAAGGTGATGCAATCATGTCAGAAAGAAGGGTTTGGTTCGTCGGCTGAGGTTTCCTCCAGCTGAATGAGAACAAGGAAGCACATCATGACTCTTGCTCACAGCCGCCATCCTGTCACTGTAAGGGGCCCAGAAAAAGCTGAAATGAAAGCTGAGGAAAGCAGAGTAGACAGATAGAGAGAACCTGGCTCTCTTCTCAGAGCACAGGAGAACCGCCAGGTTCCCCAGAATATTCCACAACAGGCAATCTGTTAAGTACATATCCCCACATTCTAGAGACTTCCCCTGCCCTCACCTAAGATGTAAGAGAAGGCTGGATGGATGAAAACAATCTCCAGGTAAAGAGTTAAATATTCACATCGTCATTTCCTTCGAGTAAGAGGATACTTTTCCAAAATTTAGTAAAATAGAATTATAAAAAAAGTACTAATTTTGGTAAGCATAAAGCATTCCACAGACACATTTTCTAGCCATTGTCCTAACATACCTTATTTTTTTATCAGAAGTAAAATATGCTACAAATTCATATGAGTTTGACACTATCCCTTGCCTCAGTGCACTAGCAATATCAGATGATTTGGGGTTTTTAAGCAATTTTGTTCATGTTTTCATGATCTAATAAGCAAAGAGAGTAAATACAGGGTGATTACAGGTTTGGGAAACTGAGGTGTGCTGAGCAATGACGTAGCTTCCCTCTGGGTTGGCTTGTCTTTGGGAATGCACAGCCTCAGGATGGGAATGTCTCCAAGTTACATGGCCCTTTATCCCTCCCTCTTCTGCTAGCAACCCCCCCCCCCCCCCGCCCATTATCAATGCAGTTGCATTATCGCCTTCCCTGTTTCCCAACTTCCCAGCCCCACACTGTCGAGCTGAACTCGCCAACACTGGTCCTTGGGCCCCTGTGAAGATAAGGAGCTCCAGAAGCATTCGTAGCAAATGCAACCTTGCAACAGATGAATGGCTTCAGCTTGGAATTGTCAGGCGCCTGAGGACAGGTGCTGTACTGGGGCCCCAGTGATGCTTCCCTGGTCCTGATAAGTTCATGAGCTCTTTGAAGGAAGAATTCCACCCAGATTTTCTGTTCACTCAAAACCCAAAATTCTGAAGGTCAGCTTCACTTGATTTTCCAAGAAGTTTTAAACTGACAAAGAAACATCTGGCGGTAACAGAACTGATATCAGTGTGGGCTGATGGCATTGACAAGGCGCTGCCGGGACCTAGGAGAAAGGGGCCGTAAGCTGTGACATGAAATGGACATAGGTGGAAGGAAACCTCTGTTTTTAATGGTTCTGTTTTTTTAAGACTATTCCAGACACATTGAAAAGGTCAGAAACGAGATTGATAGAAAGCTCATTGGGAATCAGTCACTAGCCCAGTTACTAAGTAATCTAAGGAATTTTATGTCATTAATTTTGACCCTAGTAAAGTTAGAAAGATAGAGCTGACCATAGTAAGTAGGCAGGGGATCGTAATATCAAGAAATATCCCATCTTCTTAATATGTATACATAGATCTCATTTAATTAAGGTTGCCGGGTCCAGCAAATAAAAATATAGGCATCCAGTTAAAACTGAATTTCAGCGAAACAGCCAATATATTTTTTTAGTTTAAGTACTGTGCCATGCAATATTTGGGACATACTTACACAAACAATTTATTCATTGTTACCTGAAACTCAGATTCAATTTCAGCTATTATTTTACTAAGGAGTAATGCTTTATAGAAAAAGTAAAAATAGGTTCAAAACTTTATTAGTTGATTATTTTCAGTCATCATAGATGTGTCAAAAATATGCATATAGAGTGGTGAACAAGTGGAAACAGGACCCGAAAGTCCTGTCTGTATAAGCTAGTTAACTTCTGGGTCACCCTTTCCCTGTTAGTACATTGCGGGTAATAATATCTGTTCTGCTTCCATTTTTCAGTTCTTGTGAAGATCAGATCAGGCTTATGGCCAAGGGCATGCTGTTAAATGTTTAGCAATGGAGTGTCTATAAACAAGGGAGAGAGAGAAAGAGAGAGAGGGAGAGGAAGGAAGGAAGGAGGGAAGGAAAGAATGAAGGAAGGAAGGAAGGAAGGAAAGAACAAAGGAAAGAAAGAAAGAAAGAAAGAAAGAAAGAAAGAAAGAAAGAAAAGCCGCCTTGGCCTATAGAGCACTTGCCAGTCTCTGGGCTGTAAGTGCCCACGCCATGACCAATTTCACACTGCCTATTTGATGCCACTGAATGCAAAACCGGAAGTGGCAACATGTTATTTCCAGGGTACAGATAAAACAAACAAAATAACTTTACCTCCAGAGCACAGGTAAAAAAAATGTAAAGTAATCAGGTTGTGATGGGCACTGAGTATTTATTATCTTTATTTTTATATGTAATTCATTTATCCCTAAATTGATACAACGTGATACTTAGTATGACTGTATGTAACACCCGGCTTACAAGTTCCTGACAAGGTAACAACCCGGCCTCACAGCTGTACAGGACAGCTCTCGAACACCACTGTTTCCGACACCAATAATGAACGTTATTAACACTCACTCAACCAGCCAACCTTTACCGAAGTCACCACGTAAGAGTCATGATACCACCCCCCTTGGGGCCGACACGTCTAACAAGGAACATGGTGTGTTGCGAACCGCCCTCAGCTCTCCCAGGTGGCAGGTTCTTATGAAGGAGACGGCTTCCCGCCAGGTGGAGGGCGGTGCTGCCATCACATACACTAGTGCGGAGAGCAGGGACCGGGGCAGGGGTGCGGGCAGCAGACATTATAAAGCCCTGCTCTGGCAGGACAGATGCACCTGCGGATGAAGGTTGGGACGCTCTTGGGACGGGGATAGAGCAGTCAGCAGGGTTGCAGGCTCTGGATAGAGGAAGGGACAGCCTGCAGGTGGAAGCAGGTGAAGAAGGATGGAGGAAAGGCTCGACTGGCCAAGCAGAGGACAAGGGGGCACCCTGGCACACGCTGTCCGGATCCCGGCCAGGCCAGCAGCAGGCAGCACAAGGCAGATCTGGTGCCCAGGCCACCTGAGTTGCCGGGCTCATAAACCTAGGATTCTGGAACAGCCCAGAGTAGGAAAAGCAGCCATGAAAATGATGTAGAACACTTCTTCTTTTAGAAAAATAAAGAAATAGAACACTGTTTCCAACCTTGAGTGCATCGTGGCAACCCTTCCCATTACCCACAACGATGTTGCACAGTTAACGCCTTTATAGCAAAGGATTCCATGTTTAGTGGTTTAAAACAACAGACATCTGTTAGTGCTGGAGGTCAGAAATCCAGGATGGGTTGGCAGAGCTGTGTTCCTTTCGGGAACTTCACAGGAAGGAATCCACTTCCTTACTCTTTCCAGCAGCTGAAAGCCACCTGTGTTCCGTGGCACCGTCTTTAAAGCCAGCAGAATGATATCTCCAATCAAATTTCTCTCTCTCTCTCTCTCTCTCTCTCTCTCTCTCTCTCTCTCTCCCACCTCCCTCTTTTCTCTTACAAGGACCCTTTTGATGACATTACTGGTCTCCCCAACTCAAGCCCTTTAACCTACATCTGCAAAGTCCGTTTTGCCATGTGAAGTGACATATCGCCAGTTCTAAAGATTAGCACGAGGACACCTTAGGGGCCTTTATTCAGTCCAGCGCATCAGGCTCTGGCTACAGCATCATCATTGAGTTCATGTAAAAATCAGTCTTAAAATGGCTTCCAGCTATATTAATACTTAGATTCCTAAAATAAAACCCTAAAACGATCTAGTTTGTGTTAAATTCCTGGGGAGGGGGGCATAAACTCATTTATTTGTTATAGTAGTATACTTCCAGAATCTCCAAACAGGTGGAAATTCTCATATACATTTATGGTCCAAAAAAGAAAGATTTCCTTTGCTATATTTATGTTAATTAATATTCATGCATCTCCAGGTAGGGGGGAGGGATAGATTAAATGCAAATAAAAGGAACAGGAGGCACAGGAGATAGAGGAAAGGGAAGCCATTGCTGAATGTAACAAAAGGTCCCGGCATTTGAATTTTTTGCCAGGGTTATTGAGGTAGCATCGCCAAAATTGTTAGATATTTAAAATGTGCAATGTCATGATGCAATATATATATATATATATATATCCTTTGTGAAAGGATCTCCCCATAGAGTTGATTAACACAGCTTAAATTCTGCTCCGAACAAGAGTCATAATTATAATGAGGAGGCTTACGTTTTTAAGTCTCACACAACATACAACGCAATAGCCTTCTTTGCAGCCTGGTCTGCTGAGAGCAGAGGTGGATGAAAGTTCCCAGCATGGGCAGGAGTCAAGGTATAAATGTCCAAAGAGGATAAAGCCTGGTTCTCTAAGGGCACGGGGCAAGAATGCTCTCACAGCACCTGGAGGGAAGCCCCCAAACCCCATCATTCCTGCAGGCCCGAAGGTTGTGATTCCGAGGCCCCACTCTGGCTTTGCCTCAGGGACCGACCATCTGACCATCTCACGTCTAAAAATGCTTTTTTGACTCCAGGGAGAGCAATGTGTCCGCAGAGAAGAGGATGCATTTTATTTCCTCAGCATCACAAGGTGGAAGAGATTGGTTTACCCTGAAATATGCCCCCCATTCACACACTCAAGCCCTAAACCCCAGTGTCTTGGAACGCATCCTTATTTGGAGATAAGCTTATTAAAATGGTAAGTAAGCTGAAATGAGGTCACAGAGGGGCCCCGACCCACCTTGATTTTTACGATAGGTGGCCTTGAAATGAGATGAAACTTGACACAGAGGCTCACAGAAGGCAGACGAAGCGAGGACCCAGAGAGAAGATGATCCCTGGAAGCCAAGGAGAGAAGCCAAGGAAGAAAGCCACCCAGCTGACGCCTCCAAATCCCAGCCTCCAGAACTTGAGAAAATAGATTTCCATTGTTTAAGCCTCTGGTCTGTGCAATTTGGCTATGGCAGCAGCGCGAGCTGCCTAACACAGGGATCAAATGACAGCACCGATGAAGCCAGTCGGCCTGTGGAAAAGTCTATGAAGAAACATGGCCTCGAGCAACAAATCCTAGTCCTGATGGGCACTCATTGAGAAGTGTATTTGAAAGCAGGCTGACATCCCGTCCTGAGGCCATTCAGCAGGCTACTGAAGAACATCGCTGGGCTCCCGTTGCTTCCCCAAACATCACAGCATTTCCTGACTCAGCCCGTGTCCCTGTCTGTGTGCTATTGCAGTAATTTGCAATAGCAATCCAGGAAATCAATGTATTTCTTTAGGTAAGATTACGTCTAATTGTAAAGGAGAATCTGACCTCGTTCTTTAATTTTTTTAATGCTTATTTTTGAGAAAGAGAGAGAGACAGAGAGACAGAGAGTGAGCAGGGTTGGGGCAGAGAGAGAGAGGGAGACACAGAAGCTGAAGCAGGCCCCAGGCTCCAAGCTGTCAGCACAGAGCCCGACGTAGGGCTTGAACCCACAAACCACAAGATTGTGACCAGAACTGAAGTCGGATGCTTAATTGACTGAGCTACCCAGGTGCTCCTGACCTCATTCTTGACCTTTACTGTGGACCCCCTTTTCTGTCTCACCCTGCTTTCCTCTCTGGTGTGACATCTGGACAGATTGGTAAGAAAGAAGACCCTGAGCTCGCGTCCTCCTTTGGAACAGTGGGAAATTTAAACTTCTCCTACTTGGGAACTTTCCTGCAGTCCTACCCCTTAGCCACTTATTATAAAGGCCCAAACTCACTCCCTCTGCTCTGCCTGAGTCAACCTGGACCTGCTCGTGCCCACCAGCTCGTCCTGGAAGTCCTTTGAACAACCCTCTCAAATTCTCTTGGTGCATGGGAGTCATCGATCTCAATATATCCAAAGCAAACTTAAGGTGGGGGTCCTTTGTGCTTTTGCAGGGGACCATACAACGCTAGCGGGGAAGAGGCTTCTCTGGGAAAGACACTGACACCCAGGGACCGATCAGTGGGATCGTAAAGCTTTCGCCAGCACCCATGCCTCCAACCTTCAAGTGCAGGTCAACAAGCAGACCCACCTGTCTCCTCAGCGTTCATGAGGAGATGCCTCATCACACTTACCTGATAGCTGGGTTTCTGCATCCCCAACGCTGACACCAGAAAGAGCCGAGTGATTCTGACAACCTTGCCCAGTGACGGCACCAAAGATCTGGTGCGGTATCAGTTTTGACAAGTTTAACTTAATTAGCAAGCAGACGATGGCAGCAATGTAACACAAGAAAAAAGAAAAACTCCTCTGAGTCTACATTGTGACTGAGCAGTTCTCAGCATTTCTGTCTTCGTTCCAACTCTGGCTTGCCACCAGACCCAGCCTTGGCATTTATGTCTTCGGGCCAGATGCTAAATTAAGTTTGAAGACATTTCAGGGTTCATTATTGGTCAGGCTTTTGGCACCTGGAGGAGGAACTAAAGAAGCGGCAGCTGTGGTTTCAAAGGTGCCATCTCTAAGCCAAAAGCCACCAAAAATAACAAGTAAACTTTTCAGGTGTACGTGTCCTTGACGTATCAAAGCCGGCTGCTGCCCTGGGCTCCAACCAGAGATGATTAAGGAAAGCAGGGCTCACAAGGGCTTTTCCAGCTCCTTGCATGGAAGAAAGGGGTGGCTGCCAGGTCAAATTTTCACATAAAGCAATAATAATAAATCTATGAAGATGCGAGAATGTCTCCCTCAAGGCCTGTGTCTGTCACAGATCTTTTGTTGCACGTGACTGAAAACCTGACCCCGGCTTCAGTAAGCAAAACGGAATGAATGTTCTCCTGTAAATGGAAAGTCCAGAAGTCAGCAGACTCCGGACATGGCTGGATTCAGGGACCAGATCAAGTTACCGAGGGCCTGTTTGTCTGTATCCCTCAATTGTCTCCACCCGTCCTGGCTGCCGATTCCAAGTTCGGATGTAATAAATCTTCCAGGAAGTCTGTCTTCTCAGCTTTGAATCCACGAATCAATAAGAAGTCAAAGAAGCCACAGCAAAAATCTTGGGGCATCTCATTAGTCGTTGTGGGGTCACCTGCTCATTCCTGAAGGAGTTATTAGAGATGGAAGAATGGGAAGCAGTAGAGACAAGAGACAAGAAGTGTTTAAAAATTATTCTGTACAAAGCACCACACTAAAGGCTTTATTGGCTGTAGGGCTCCATCACTGCGGAAGGAGTAGGTGCCAAGAGGTTGTCCTGACCAGCTCTGTCCACTGGGTAAGTTCTTTTTTTTTTAAATATTTTAAATGTTTATTTATTTATTTTGTGCGAGTGAGAGAGAGAGAGAAAGTGTGCACATGCATGAGCAGGGGAGGGGGAGAGAGAGAGAGAGAGAATGACCAGCAGGCTCTGCCCTGTCAGTGTTATTTTATTATTAAAAATGGTTTAAAATATTTTTTTAAAAAAAGTTTGACCACATAGCCAAGGAAAGAGAATCTCACAGAAGTGAAATAACTTGTCTAAGTTCACACGGTTAGTTGTGGGGTTTGGAGGATTGTGTTGGCCTTTGGACCCTTGTACTTGAGTTGTAGTGGAACTTGGGGGCCATCTAGTCCAAAGCAGAGTCAAATTCACAGCATCCCTGACGGGAGGTTCACCCAGATGTCACCCTTCCAGGGAAGCCAAATTACGTCAGCTAATACGAAAAGGTGCAAGAAAGTTCCCTCTTTGTTGACCTTGCATCTATTCCACATATAAATTCTTTTCTCTCAGTCTCTTAGACACTGAGCCCAATAATTCAGCCTAAGTTTTCTTTCAGTGTTTTCAATAGTCACATCATGCACTTGGGGCATCCTAATCTTGAATCAATTAAAACTTCAGGTTTTGGCGGGGGGGTTGCTTGTTTTGTTTTAGCAAGTGTGAGTTACTATTACCAGGATCTTCTCTTTGAATTGGATCAATGCATCTGACCTTCTCAATTGTGCTTGAATTACACCTTGTTTATTTCAACCTGGGGTTTTTTTTGCCTCTTGAGTCAACATTGAAGCCCTTGTCACTGTCATAAACCTGACCTCATGGGGCTTCACTTGGGTCCCGTGTTCAATTGGAGAGAGCCTGTTCGAGGATCTGGAAGTTCGGGCAACTTTTCAAAATTGAAAAATTTTATCAGCAGAGAATGTTGCTCAATTTGCTGTTGGCAAGACAGAGGATTTACACTCCTCAGCTTGTGAGTGTCCCCCCAGGTTTTTATTCATTACAGTGGATACACTAGAGAGGTGTCAGCACCTCAATCCTAACACTGTCACAATGTCGTGAGGCCACCTTCGAAGCTTGGCACTGTCTCACTCATAAGTGAACTTGAATAGGTCACTTTCTTGTCAGAACCTCAGTTTCCCCCACTGGCAAAATAGGAGTATTATACTAAACAGACCTTCAGGACCCTCCCATGAACTTATTCTGATACCTGCAGTTTTGCTTCTCACACAATAAAAATCTCAACACAGTGTTCACTTCTTGTTATAATGCCTTGGTTTTGAATTTGGACGTGATTCAGAAACACCCTCAATGTCCCACAAATATAAACAACAGCTAGTTCAGTGTCTCACCTATTATGTTTACAGCCCATCCATTTACTTGCTTGTTGATTTTTTTCATTCTCTCTCATCTCCTATCAAAGGTTTACAAAACACATGTAGCTTCTGTCCATATAAACTCCCCCAAGTGTCTCTTGGTAATGAGTGAAGAGGACCATTCAGACGTTCTGAGCAGTTCACATCAGAAACTCCAAGTCCTATAAGTTCAAGTGCAGGCCAGAAATAAGTTATTTTCTGTTAAAAAGAGAAAACGTCAATGGTACTTTATTAAAACAGCGTTTCATATCTTCCATGACCACATCATGTCTAGTTGAGTCCCAGGAGCTGCTTTCCCCACTAGCACCCTGGCTCAGCTGACACACTTAAGAGTCTGTCAAGATTTCCATTATAAGTCACCACTGTGCACACTCCATAAAACGATGAACATTTACCCATAAAAAAAAATGGCCCTCATCTCTGCACCATGCCAAGGGTGCTCATCTTTGAAAAGAATGAATTATAACAGTAGTGGGTACATGTTCTGAACGTAAGGGAATGAGAAGTTACAAAATTAATGAAACCAGATGCTGTTTCAAACCTCCTATCAGAGAAAGCCATTTGTCAACTGAATTGGACCAATAGCTTGATTACAAACGTCCATCTCTGGAAATGTTGATGAAGCTTGGAAACTTGTTCAGAAAATATATGATTTGTACAGTGCTGACACAGTCATTAAAATAGCCAATAACAATCACTGACTAACAAGAGGTTTTATTTGAAACCGAAAAATTAATACAGTTGACAAGAGCAAGAGATAAGACCTGGAATAACTAATGCTTTCTCTTTTTTCTGGTCTTCGGCATCAGTCCATAACATACACAGATGGAATTTGGGTAAGGATGCTCATCGACTTGGAAGAAGCTATTTGAACTTACCCTTCCTTTATTTGATAAAGCAATACGTAATTTTTCATATACATCTTTGGCAATAATCCACCACTCATCAAATAATAACCAAGACAACGAGTTTTCCAAATAAGTGTAGTTGACTGGCTGATGGAGAAGAAAAAGGAGGTGTTTACAGGTCTGTTGGGAGGGCTACCGAAGCCTTATGGGTAAGACTCAGGATGCAGTGCCTAAACCCCAGCCACAGAGCTGCCAGGACATGGAGGACATGGCTGTGATGACACAGTCTACCCACGTGTCTTCTGCACTAGGGAGAGACCTTGCCAGATAGCTGTGGAAGAATGGATTCTACCCAGATATGCCTTCCTTGAGTCATTCACTTCCCAACTGAAATATTTCATGGCAGAGGCTGCTGGGTTGAATTCAGATCACACATCTACACTGCTGCCTCAAATACCACACAGGGTTCAGGGTTCAGGTCTCTGCCTTGGGAAGACTTGGACTTAGATTAAGTTTAAGCAAAGTTGTCCTAACAGTGCTACCCTCTAGAAAACCTGACAAATACCCACACTTACCCATGGGCATTCATCACTGAAGCCGGAGAAGCTCTGAGGAAGACACCTAGCGGTCAGAACGCTGTATCCAACCAGATCATCCTGCTGCTTCTGTCTATTCCATGTTTCCCTCGAGGCCCAACCTTCATCCCATCCAATGGATCCACTCTAAATATCCAGGGCCAAGATGGAGTGACAGATGGATTTGCCAATGCCAACTCTCTCGTGCCCCCCAACCTTAAATACCTAGAAGACTAGACCAAATATATGCAAACAATTTGGACAAAGGCCTGTATGAGATTGTGGTCCATGAGAGAGAGAAATGAGGTGAGCCCAGCGATTACATCAGCACATGGTCAGAGGACAGAGAGGAAAACAGGACCTGTCTGAGTTGAGGAAAGCTCAAAGTTTAGGGGGGCCAAAAAGGCCTAATTGCGGCACAGATAAAGGAGACAAGGGAGTTGCAGAGAGTTAGGTTGGACAGGGCACCTCTCCTATTGTCCTGAAAAGTTCTGACCCTTGTCCTCCCTTCCTAGATTCCTCCTAGACCAATCCTCTTATCTCCTTATCTTGACACAGTCTTCAGACATGTTAGGGATCAGCTATTAGGCTAGAGATTTCCTCAGTTAGCACAGTGTGGTCCAAAAACTGTACATCGTTAGACTGGACATGAGTGTTTTCCCAGCATCTTAAGATATACTCTTTATAAAAGATCATCCCTGGGGCACCTGAGTGGCTCAGTTGGTTAAGTGTATGACTCTGAATTTTGGCTCAGGTCATGATCTCATGGTCCCTGAGTTCAAGCCCTGGGATTCTCTCTCTCTTCCTCTTTCTGCCCCTCACTTGCTTCGTGCTCTCTCTCCCTCCCTCTCTCTCTCAAAATAAATAAATAAACTTTAAAAAAAATTTTAAAGGTCACACCTTGAGTCACTTCTTCAAATGTATTCATTAATTCAGTCTAAAATGGTCTTCTCACCAGCCCTTCTGAACCAAATATTGTGCTAAGTGGAGAGATTGAGATGACATTCTTAACCCTTACAGAAATCAGCCTAGTAAGGAGCATAGCTCTGGCTCACACTCTGTGAGGTAAGGTTTGGACAGTCATATTTTCAGAGGGTAAACCTTGCCCCATATCCTGGGCACATCTTCTTTGTCTAACATTTTCTGATAACTGCAGGCATCTTGAGTACCCACAGCACCAACCTGCTAAACTACTCTGCATAATAACATTGAACACTTGATTAAGTGGGAATTAAGGTAAACAGAGTCAGAAAGAGCAGGAAAGGGAACGTGGGGAAACATTTTACATGGTGCTTCGAACAATCTTTGGGAATTACAGATGAATAGAAATTTCCTCATTCTATTAATATTTATTGGACTCTTTTGGACTTAAATCCCCTTAAGTCCAAGTCACTGGACTTAAATAACTTAAAAAAAAAACATTTAGTAACAGAGATCTTTCTCATCCCAATAGAATTGGCACTCTCAAATAATCAGTATGGGAAGAAGTTTCTCCAGCAACCTTTTGTATGATTTTAAGAGTGACTGTCCTTAAATGGGACATTTTACTAAGAAATGGGAGAAACAGGATGGATAACTGAGAAGTCAACACATTTATAAGTAAACCTACAGATAGTGACACAACTTGCTACTTCCTCTTTAAGATATTGTAAGACTTCTTGTGTCTTTTGGAGTGTTAACCGATTTCCCTTGTACTTGTAATATTAAATATGCTAATTGAACAGACAAGATTTTTAAACATAAAAATCAATAAACGTATTCACTCTGGGACTGTGGATGAAGATGTGGTATCACGCCTGCCACCGAGTGCACAATGGGGCATTTGTCAGGCTGCCAGAATCCCCATATCCTCCCCTATCTTGTCTCATTACTCATCCAGATTTGAGAGCTCATGTTATCATGTACAGGCTGTACATTCCCTTGAAATATTAAAGGTATATAATCATTACTCCTGCTTAGGTCCTCTTAAAATGACTGAGTAAGAATAGGGCACGTACAGAAGTGGAAGGCAGAAGAGAGATGGAGAATATAGTTGGACTCTAAAACCTAGAAAAGGGAAGGAAATGGATTCCAGCCTAAAGCCTCCAGAAAGAAGGTAATCCTACTGGTGCATTTTGTTCCTGTAAGGCTCACTACAGGCTTCTGATCTCCAGAACTGTAATATCAGGGTTTTGTGGTGTTTTCAGACACAGGGTTTGTACTATTTGTTATAGCAGCAATAGGAAACTCATACAGGCTCAATCCCTCCTGGGCCCACCAGACTTCCTCTTATGCGTGCCTATTTTAAATAATAATTTACCAAGAGGATATTAAGGCACACTGAGTAACAGTGGGAAATATTTTTTAACCTCTATTTTGAATGTTACTTAACTCCCTCTATCCAGGTTAAATATGTTGGAATGGGCACCTTTTCTGAAAACACCAGAACTGTCTTTAGAATAAGACAGACTCCCAAGTTGGTTAATCCTCTATGTAACCAAAAAACCATGAATTTTAAAGATGAAGTTTAACATTACAGTTTTTTGAAAAATATTCTAGGGTGCCTGACTCAGTCAGTTAGGCAGAGACTGGAGCCTACTTCGGATTCTGTCTCCCTCTCTCTCTGCCCCTCCTCCACTCACACTCTGTCTCTCTCTCTCTCTCAAAAATAAATAAACGTTTTTAAACGTTTAAATAAAAATATACAAAAACTTTATAACAATTAGTGAAATTTATGTGAGGCTCCTTTCTTATCAGAAAAGGATCTCCTTTAGATGTTCATATAAACCAGCATATCCTCTGTGTGATTTTGTTATTCTATTTCTGCTGGGTCTAAAAATGAACCAACTAGAAGCAAAAGATTTAGAATCTTGGGAGGGCCTACCATTCATTTCCTTGGTAAGTTGTCAGCCAACTTATTGATCAATGTATTCATATACACTCACTGACAATTTCCAGTAGAGAAGGTTAGGGAAGTACAAAGACATAAAATGCCTGTTCTCAAGGGGTCTGGATATAATGTACTCAGAGCTCCCTTCACACAGTGAAAATGGGGGCAAAAGAAGGCTACAGGGTGTTGAGACCTGGAAAAAATTGGTTTTGGGTCTTTCAATAAAAGACAAATGCTGAGGAATAAAAATCATATCAGAGTGGATTAATTAAACATATGAAACTAAGCACCATACTGAGCAGTGATTGACAACAGTTCTACAATTAGATCAGATGTATTAAAGAACATTAAGATAAACTGTAGCTGGGTGTTTTTATTTGTTTAAATTTTCCCTAAACTATGCACTGTTTTTTAAAAAATATTTATTGGTGATCAGAAATGTGCCTGCCCATTTGTTCCTGCAGAAGGTAATTTTAATTAGATCCTAAGTCTAAGGCATAGAACTAAAGACCTGCTGATGTATGGTACTACATATTCATTAGGTCATTGACAGACAGGACCTATCATTATAGAGAATGCTAACCAAACCTAAGGACTTGTACAGCAAAAGGAAATATTTCCATTGTTCTTGAGGAACTCACAGGAGGGGAAGAAAACAGACCCAACAGCAGTAGAGAGAAACATGTCAGCTCTACAGAGATTTATCTGGGATATGAAGTGAAAGTTCTGGAGCAATCCCAGGTTTCCCTCTAGTTCACTGACAACTGCTTTCCTGGTGTTGCATTAGATTCTTCTTCTTCCTCCATTCACTTTCTAAATGTTGATCATGCTCAAACCTCTCTTCTTCTTGTCTGTCCCCTCCTTTCATATAAATCAGTACTTCCAACCATCAGCTGTTTGCTGAGTACCCATATCTCCATATGTCCAGTCAAGACCTGTGCCCCAAGGTCCAGACTCAAATGTGAGACTGTCTTCATAACTTCTTCCCAGAATTTCTTACATGTACATGCTGGTTTATGTCCCTCCAACCCCTTGTAAATTGCCCTTTCTCTCCATCTCCCAGCTCAAAGGATGGCCCCACCACCCAGGCAGCAATGGAAGTCATTCTAAGCCCTTTCCCTTCTCTCCTGCCTACATCAGTCACCCATTCAGCTGTCTTGATATTTCTCAGTCCTACACTTTCCTTTTTTTCCACGGTCTCTGCTTTTACCAAGCCTTTGTTACTTCTCACTTGGATTACTGAAACAGCATCTGCATTGCCTTCCCTTTGTCTAAAATGGTTTTCTTTCAAACCAATATACTATAATTTGGCTGGATCTATTCTTCTGTAACAGAAATCCATTCATATTGCTGCCCTGCTTCAATTCCTTCCTGAGAACGTTCAGCATAAATTTTGAATTTCAAGACCCTTCACAATCAGAAATTGCCTCTGTAGTAGCTCCTGCCACTTCCTACCATACCCGTCACACCATCCATCCCAGTTAATGGCCATTACACAAAGTCTTCATGATCTGCTGTCTTTTGTATCTGTAATGCACATCCCCATTCAACCCCCACTCATCCCTCAAGGTTCAGACTAAACATCATCACCTTTTGGAATGACTCTCTGATGATATGATCTGATGTGGATCCCTTTCCTCAGCTCACATGGCACCTACTACATGCTTCTATTATGTCATTCCCACCCTACCTCATAATCATTGGTTTGCTTTGCTGTTTTCAACAGTTAAGGCAACTTGAGGTCCAACCTGGGCGTGTTGATGCCGTGAGCTCCTGGCACAATGCCGGGAGCATAATGGGTGTCCAATAAATGTGATGACACAAAAAGGTGCTGAGCAATTCTCAGGCAGGGAAGCTACTGACATAATGGACTGGTTACACAAAAATAATGAGCTGAGTCTCTGCTCAGAAATTCTCACACTTGAAAAAGACTTGGACATATCAAAGGAACCAACCAGCCGAGAATTTTAGTATTGTTTAATTGGAAGTGAAGTTTATAGGATTCGGGTAACAGGAGCATTGTCTGATAGAGGTCAGGTAACAGTTCGTGGTCCCCTAAAATAGGAAAGATTTTAACAGAGGTAACAATCTGAAAAAATGGTGATTTACTACTTTGGTTAACTTCTTTTTGCTTATTCTCCATTTTACTCATACCATCGATTAGAAATCATATGTGAAGGTAACACCAATAAAAATGACTTCTATTCTATGAACCAGGTTTTTCATAAGACTAAATAAATGTTACGTGAATAAGCCCCAAAACACTAGTGCCTCTGTTTGAAGGGCACACACCTCTCCTTTGAAAACACAGCATACCACTTGTTATAAACCTTTGAAAATTTCCACTTTCTAATTGTTTCTTGATTTACAAGGTATTGTCACCTATAAGATCTTTATTTCTTCCGACATAAAGAATAGCTCAATGAACCTAAGTGTGAAGAGACCCAAAAGACCCTAATGCACTGTGCATACTGACACAGGTTTGGTGGTTTAACTGTTTCTCAGTTAGTAAAGAAAAACTCACAAACCTTCCACCCTTCAGGGGCATTTTCCAAACTCCGATAACATCAAGATGTCAAAGCCATTTCTTTTATGTAGCTGGTAACCTCCCACCTAAGGACAGAAGAGTTTAGACATTAAAATGCCATTAAGATCACTTTGGTTGTAAGATTCCCACATCCTCAGCAGATCTGGGCCTAATTACTGCCACCTCAAATGTGGACAGAGGATAGTCTGCAGATGCTTACAGGAAGGTCTTGCACAATTAAAGAATGAAAACCTACAATGAGACGGTGGACAGCCTTAACTTAATTAAAAAATCGCTCCTGGTGAGGAAAGTAACATGTACTCAGGATTGCTGATACAGAAACACTGAAATACCTGAAGGGGGCTGGTAATTAGGTTCAAAACTCTTTAGCAACCCTGTCCACTTCCTCTGTCATTGCAGGAGAGTGATGCACTTCTCTTAACAAACAAACAAAGGAAGAAAGAAAGAACATGACCCAATGAAAATGAGTCTGGGATAGGAGGGGTGGCCAGGAAATGGACCTATAAGGAAAATGTGTGACCCCTTTCAAGGCAGACCCACAAGAGACCACAATTATTTCCTCTTAAACCCACAGCCTGCCTCAGTCTCCCTCAACCCTAGATAGAGGGCTCTTCTTTCATTCCTTTCTCTTTCTGATCTGTGCTTTTGTACCCACTGACTGTTTGTTTGTTTGTTTGTTTTTGTTTTTATGTATTTTTGAAACACAGAGAGAGAGATAGCATGAGCATGGGAGGGTCAGAGACACAGGGAGACACAGAATCTGAAACAGGCTCCAGGCTCTGAGCTAGCTGTCAGCACAGAGCCCGACGTGGGGCTAGAACCCACGAACGGTGAGATCATGACCTGAGCTGAAATCGGACGCTTAACCACCTGAGCCACCCAGGCGCCTCCCCACTGACTTTTTAATTCCTTTTTTGGTTTCCTTCCTTCTTCCATTACTGTTTGTGATACAAATTGCACGGTTGGGAGATGGGGGCAGAGCTAAGTAACCAGGATCTGCCCCTATTAATGTTGCCTTGAGAGCAACAGCAAAGTTGGAGTCAACATTCTCCTAAAAGACATTGTATCTTAGTATATTTCAAGTACATTGCACTTGGACTTGGAAGTAAGTTAGATGTAGAAAAATAGTTCAAAAGACATTTGAATATTATACTGAATCCTCTTGGATTCCCGTGTACCAGATTCCTCTGAGTGTCTCTTATGTAGAAAGAGTGTCTCTTATTTAAGCTTAGGGGAATACACATTTCTCCCTCGGCATTTCTAAAGAAGTTGTGACTCTCTCTCTCTAGCTCCTGAGCCGCCTTGGGATCTCCCCTGTCTCCCCTACACAGGGCTCAGAGCTATAAGAAACAGTCATGCAAGAGTCTGCGTTGTAATTCACATAAGGGGCCAACACTTCCTATAGCATTTTCTCTTCTGGAAAATCTAGAGCCTAGAAGGTCGCTGCACTGTAGAAGGCCCATCCCTCCATGGTCTACCAAAATCCCCCAAACCAGCACGTCAGGCCACTAAGCATACAGAGATGGATGACATAGTGCATATGCGCTCAGGTGTCCAAGAACTATAACAGTTTTTCCACAAGCAAACTGATTTCAATTCAAAGTTCTCCTTGATTCCTTGTGGATGGTGGGGGTGGCCTCAGTCTTCAGGCTACAGAACATTGCTGCCATCCAGTCCATTTTGGGGACCGTGGAATGAGAGGCAGGAGTTGGGATGGGGGAGAAGAATGCTCCAGATCTAGTCCCGTCTCCCCAGGAGTGAGAGCTGCCTGCAGGCTCAGCTCTTACTGGGTGGTCAGTGAAGCAAGCAGAGGCTGAAAATGCAGACTGTGGTCCCTACAAGCATAGCAGTCTGGTCTGGGTCCCACCTGCAGGGACAGTCCAGGGCGGCTTTGGCCACAGCTGGAGAATGACACCGCTAAGGGGAGATGGCAAGTCAGGTGCAGAGGAAACCTCTCTAAGCCCGAGAGGTCTTGCAGGTACAGGGAATTGCAGGTCCCCAGCTGGCTGGGGCAGCATTGGGACTCAATCACCAAGTGCTGCATGTCCGCAGTGCCTGGCCAGCCAACCCCAGGTTCCCTGCTCCAGAGGAAGGGCCAGCAGCGGGGACACTGGGCTGTGGATGGCCTCTGCTCGCAGCGCCGTGAGGAAGGGTCAGGGTGCCCCAGCCAGCACCCTGGAGCTCGGAAGCCAAAGAAGTGAGCTATTCTTTATTTTACTGAGGAAGCAATATTACAACCTTGGTGACAAAAAAGACTGCTTCATAGAGTGGGGAAGGACAAGGACACTGGACACAGAGAGACTGGCTCATATCCTGTCTTCCACCCATGTGACAGTGACATCAACATTCATTTCCTGCCTTACTTTGCATCTTGAAGCTTCAGTTTCTCTGTCTACAGAATGGGAATGACAACATTATTTCCCTCTTAGATGCAGCATGGAATAATTAATGAAAACCACTTAGCATCCAACTGATGATGAACACAGTAAGTAAATCATAGGGGTGCCTGGGTGGCTCAGTCAATTAAAGCATCCACTTCTTGATCTCAGCTCGGGTCTTGATCTCAGGGTCATGAATTCAAGCCTTGCATTTGGCTCCATGTTGGATGCGGAGCCTACTTTAAAAACATGAATAAATAAATAAATATTCTTAATAAACGAAAATATTTGAGGTTACTAAAGATGGGTTCGAAAATTTTTATATTCTTTTATTTATTTATTTTTTATTTATTAAAAATTTTTTAATGTTTTATTTTTATTTGCGAGAGAGAGAGACAACATGAGCAGGGGACGGTCAGAGAGAGAGGGAGACACAGAATCCAAAGACAGGCTCCAGGCTCTGAGATAGCTGTCAGCACGGATCCCAGTGCGGGGCTCGAACCCAGAAACTGTGAAATCATGACCTGAGTCGAAGCCGGACGCCTAACCGACTGAGCTACCCAGGCGCCCCTTTTATATTCTTTTGAAATTAACTCTGAGGTGTAATTTACATATACTACAATTGTACTCGTTTAGGTTAACAGTTGAGTACTCTCAACAAATATAGTCACTCATGTAATCACTATTCCAATCAAAATATAAAATATCACCCCCTAGTGCACCTAGGTGGCTCAGTCAGTTAAGCGTCAGACTTTGGCTCAGGTCATGGTCTTACGGTTCCTGAATTTGAGCTCCACATTGGGCTCCGAGGCCACTTCAGATCCTCTGTCTCTCCCTGTCTCTGCCTCTCCCCGCCTCTCAAAATTAAATGAACACTTAAATATAT
Source organism: Helogale parvula (assembly GCA_004023845.1). Classification (NCBI taxonomy): domain Eukaryota; kingdom Metazoa; phylum Chordata; class Mammalia; order Carnivora; family Herpestidae; genus Helogale; species Helogale parvula. The sequence continues at coordinate 40,496 of PJEM01002314.1, read as the reverse complement.
ATATATACCAGCCCCCTAGGGATCCCTTTTGCTCCTTTGTGTCCAGCCATCTGCCATCCACCCTGAAGACCAGGGAATCACGGATTTGCTTTCTGACACGATGGATTACTTAGGCCCATTATAGAATTTCAAGAAATAACATTGTACAGTATGTGCTCATGTCTTTTGCTCAGCCTACTGTTTCTGACACAAGTTGTTACATGTGTCAGAAGAAGCTTTATTTGAAAGGGGTATTTTGTTGATTGAGAAACAAGGATTGGCAAGTAGGGTGACTTCAAAATGGAAAGTGGTGAAGCGGTCTCTTCCTGCTCACAGCTCAGTTAATAAAACCTGAACGAGGAAGCACGCGGCTTTCTGCTGTGACTGGTAACTAGAAACTTACATTCAGGGCCATGGGGTGTTGGGGGGTAGGGCACGGGGCAGGGGTGAGGGTGCAGTAACACTGCATAAGCTTACTTGCTTGTAGCTTCTCAGCTAGGAAGCTGCAAGACCATGGCAACATAAAGAAAGTTAAAATTTTGTTGAAGGTCAGAGTCAGCATTTTGGGGAAATCAGATAGTTTAAGGTTTGGTGATGGGGCTATGGGTGGTTGGCTTAGGGGTACGCTGGAACTGTGGCCTCCACTTTGGTTTTTCTTTAACACAAGCCTGAGGACCTCATTCCTATTGTCAAGGAGTAATATTCCATCGGCAGGATCCACCGCCATGTTTAGCCATCCACCTGTTGACAGACATTTGGCTTGATTCCAGTTTGATGTCTATGAATAAAAGATTTATGAGCATTGTGTACTAGAGGTGTTGGGGGGGTAAAGGTGAACATATTTTCTTTTCTTTGGGGTGAACACTTAGGAATGGAATTTCAGAGCTGTGCTGTATGTGCACGTGTGACTTTATAAGAAACTGCCAAATTATTTTCTAAAGAGGTTGCTGATATACCCACCCTCCGGAAATATCCGAGACCCCCAACTGTTCCACATCCTCACTAACATTTGATGTTGTCAGGTTTCAAATATTAGCCTTTTTTTAGTAGGTGACTAGTCATATCTCATTGTGGTTTTAATTTGCCTTTGCCTGATAAATAATGGTACCAAGAAGCTTTTTGTGTACTTACTGGCTGTTACAATAGATTGTTTTTCTTTTAGGAGATGAATGAAATATTTGACCCTAATTTTATTAGGTTTTCTATCTTCTTTTTGAGTCAAAGAGTGCTTTACGAATTCTGGATGCAAGTACTTTGCCATGTATATACACACAAATGTTTTTACTGGGTCACCCGGGTAGCTCAGTTGGTCAAGTGACTGACTTTGTCTCAGGTCAAGATCTCTCAGTTTGTGAGTTCGAGCCCTGCGATGGGTCCCTGTTGTCAGCACGAAGCTTGCTTCCAATTCTCTGTCCCCCTCTCTCTCCGCCCCTCCTCTGCTCATTCTTTCTCTCTCTCATAATAAATAAGTAAACTTTAAAAATACATTTTTACCAACTTTGTAGTCTGTCTTTTTTTTCTTAGCAGCACCTTTTGAAGAACAAACATTTTTCTGACTTGATAAAAGTTTACTTTTATTTTAATTTTATGATTAGTGCCTTTTGTGTCCTAAGAAATCTTTGCCTACCACAAGGCCGTGCAGATTTTCTCCTATGCCACTTCTCTGTGTTTAATTGTTTTGGTCATTATATTCAGGTTGTTGACCCATTTCAGTTGTTGTTTTTCTTTGCTTTGGGTTTTTTTTTTTCCTTACTTGTTCATTTGTATCACGATGAAAGTGAAAGGTTAAGGCTCTAATTTTCCCACGTAGGTATTTCACTATGCCAGCACCTTTTGCTTAAAAACCCCTGGCTACTTCACTGAATGCTGACATTAAAGATTTCCACTCTTAACCGTGATGGAGTCACAGGGAATGAGCTTGCCCTTAAATAATTGGAAAACGGGACATTAATGAAACACCACACAATAGACAGTTCAGGACAGGGGCCGTGGGAGAAGGAAGCTCAGATGCACCCGCCTCACGGCCGAGAAAGTTTCCAGCCGCAGGAAGGGGGCCCAAGCAAGCCCAGCAGTCTCCCCAAGTTGACAAGACCAGGGTTCCAAACTGGGAAGCCAATGCAGCCCAAATTTACAGAGAAAAATACCTAAGCCGCAAAGAAGTAGAGGTATTTATCCTCAACTCCCATCCATTATCAACAGAAAGGTGCCCCCAGGGCACCTCTTCCCAGAATTTCTGACCTGTGCAAGTAAGCCCGGAGAAAGTCACACGTGCTCACCTGGGACCCCTTTGGCATGTTCTAGAACGGTAAGAAAAGAGGTCATACAGGCAAAACGCTAGCAGTTTCTGCATTGGGGTCTTGGGCCACCTCTTAAGGGAATCCAGCCCTACAGAGAATCAAGGCCTGATGAATGGAAACTTTGGGGAAAGTCATAGCCCTCCTACCCCATCTTGGCAAGGGCTGAATGGTGGGGCCAGAGTGCAGTTTTCCCTAGGAATGTCGCAGGCAGCAGGACCCCGAGCCATAACAGGAAGGGCAGAACCGGGTAGAGATGGCATGGGATTGGCTGTGGAAAACCTGTGCAGACACAAGAGAGGCATTTCAAGGGACTTGCTCCCAGAAACACATGGATGAATTTGAAGGGAGTGACTGGGTACGACCAAGGCCAGGGCCATGGAGACATTTACTAGGGGAGCCCCCTGAGTGGGACCCGTGTTCCCTGGCCCAGCATGTAACTGCCTTTCGCCATTGGCCCTGTGATGCCCCTTATCTCTCTGGTATCCAATGCTTCATCCTGATTAATACTCTTGGAGCAGTGTACTTGAATAAAACTCCCAGGAATGTAGGAACTTACTTGTTCATGCAATTTGCTGCTGTGTCCAGAGCTAACAATAATGTCTGGCATGTAATAGAGCACAATAAGTATTTGCTGAAGGGATAAATATCAAGAGCCTCACATCGCACGTTCTTGTTCCCTCTGTGATGTATATTCTCTGTTCCCACCCCATCCCTCTCCTTGTCTGTAGAGAGCTCATTTCAAAAGTTCTTCCATGTAGCACTTACTTCTTGTTCCAGAGATGATTACAAACTCCATCACTTTGCTTGAAGATGACACATATTGTTGTCGAGGCAAAGAAACTAAAGCTTGGCTTAATCTTCCTCTAAGTTGCGCCCCCATGGTAAACCCCGACTGAAGTATTCTTTATCACTACCCCAAAAGCCAAAATCCAATGAACAGTACATGCCAGCAGAATAATGAAAATGACAAGTCTCCGTCTCCACCCCCTAATTAGTTAATCATTACAATGGCCTTCACCTTACTGTAAGTATCAACTGTCATAGGGCTGTAACTTCACCTGGAAGTGATAGCTCGGTGGGTGCTTCGCTCCTGGCTCTCAAATGAAACATCTCATTATTCAAAGAATGTCTTCCAATGACCCAACATACCTATTTCAAAAGCTTATTCTCAAAAACCTTAATTCCTTTGGATCCTGTGTTAGGCTGAATAAAAGGCTCGTGAAAAGCGAAAATGTAAGGCTAGAAAATATCTGAGAAGTTGAGAGGCCCCTCCTCTCCAGGCCACACCTGCTGCAGCCTCTGTGTGTGCAGGAATTGACTCCATGTGGTTCTTAAAGCCCTTCCAAACAGGACACGCCAGCACTCACTTTAAGCGCTATTTCAGTTAGAACAATGCTTCTCATATCAAAGTAAAGCCCAGCCATCTCTTCTTGGCCAGTCCTCTCTGGTTTGGGCACTAGAATTGGTCACAGAAATTCCAAATGCTACCAAACCAGGGACGTTCATGCTCATGGATTAGAGAGAGTCCCTCGGACTCTAAAATTTCGCTACAGCGTGGTGCGGAATCAGATCTACAGTTGCCCAAGCCTTGAGTTCTGAATATGAAACATTCCAGAAGAGTCCTAACATAACACCATTACACACCTCCACACGTCAGCGGCGTCCAGGGTCTCAGTGAGGATGCAGATCACGCAGTCGGCCACATCCCAGTGATTGGTTAGCAGGCAGCGAAGGGAAACAGCATGGAGGCTGGTGGCTGATGTGCAAACCCCCAGATATAGGATTAACCGTCACACTTAAAGAATAAACCCACCAAAGACAGAAACAACAGGGAGGTCACCTCCTCCTTTTTCCTTCTAGTTGGACTCTCCTAACGGCCTCTGGTGTGTTTCTGTCAGACATTTCCATGTAGCTTTAGGAAGCATTCTCCTATCCTAAGCCAAATCCACTGTTAAAAAAAAAATACAAAGATTTCTTTAAATTTAGCCTCAAGTCTCCTAACTTCATGTCATGATTTCTTTGTGGCCTGAAATTAAAGAATCAATAACACATTCAATTGCCCTAATTGGTAGTTTCAGACCTTACCTTCGATTCATACAGGCAATCTCCTCTGGCATATTTGAAAGTCAGCTTTTACGGTTCACTATGCAATTTGCAAAAGATGCTTTAACCAGCAGTGGGTTTGCCTGGGTGAAGGCCGTTATCACATCTGCTCTGGATGCTTTCAAACCCTCCACGGTGCTCATTCAGCTTGCGCGCCTGTTTCTATCCTGCATCTCCTCCCTGGAACAGACCAGCCTGTGTGGCCACCTTGGGGACAATCCTTCTGAGACTCCACTCAGACTCTGGAGGAAGCTGAGGCACCTTATAAGGGTCTTCATCCCTTGTCAGCCCCTCTTCTACCTCCTCTCTTCCCTCTTCCCCTTCCTTCCCTCTGGCTTAAAGACTGTTGCCTACACATCACATCCGCTGGGCTCTGATCTCTTCCCTAGGCTCCAGCCTCTGCCTAGATTTTCGTTCTTGAATCTGAAGCTTCAGATTAGCCATTATCTTCTCTCCGCCCCTGTCCCCTACACAGTACCTCCCAACATCCATGCAGTGACACCCAGATAGCACTTGACTGGCACCAAGTAATGAAAGGATTGAGATGAACTGAGGGGCCACAAAGATCAGACCCTGCCTCCCGGTCCCTCTTTGCCCCACCCAGCCACTGCAAAGGGGACAAGATAGTGCCTTAGTGCCCTCCGAGCTAGTGTGGCCATACCTACTGGGAAACCCCTTCTCCTGTTCTCCTCTGCTCCTCCCCATCATTAAACACATCACATAAAATGAAACTGTTTAATTATCCGTTATAGGCAAGACAAGTGGACCCCTCTGTCCACTCCCTCATGGGCAGCACTGTGACCCCAGTATGGTGGCTAGTGCATCGTTGGCTCTCAGGAAGTGTGTGCTGGCTGCTTGGCCCGAATAGACAAGCGCTAATGAGGAGCTTGGTACCACCCCTTCCCACTTGTGTACACTTCCATGTATATGCGCCAAGAGGGACCAAGCAAACCTTGTAGCCACTTCTTCCCTCGCTGGCTTCAAACCCGTTATTCCCCTCCCTGGGGCCCTGGAGCAGGGGCCCTCTGCAGGTCCACGAGGGGGCACACATGGCATTTCCTTTACCTTGTAAATAAGAGCATTATCCCCTCCAGGAGGGAGTCGGTTTTGTTCCTCCTTTTTTATATTCAACAGACTCAATGTCTCTGAAATTGAAGAGTCTTCTGTAAATTGCCAGAGCTGTTTGGGATGATTTTTCATGGACTACCAAGCGGCTAAGCAATCCCACACCCTCCTCAGGATGTCCCTTCCACCCGGTTCTATCTGGAAGCCAGCATTTCACGTGGATTTCAAATACGAAATACAGCAGCTTCCTAATTACATAGGAATAGCATCATGACACACCATCATGGTGTGTTCTGTCTCATTTGTACTGCCAAAAACTGTATTTTGAATCCTAGGTACTACTGAAGTGGCGTCCTTATTTATTACGCAGCCCTCATTTTATCACGAATTAATTTTTCCTGAGAGCTTCCATTTAAGACTTAATACCAAGGACGTTTAGGTAGCCTGCAACCCAAGCACACATGAACAACAAAACTGGGAAGCGTTTGTCAAAAACAGAATGTATTCAAAAGAGACAGATGCTTATTTCTTTTTCTCTTACCTTGAACTGAACACTATTTCAAGAGCTAAAATTACAGACTTGCTTTGCCACAGGCAGGGCAGCAAATCCAAACAAAAGCTTTCCTTGCAGCCCCAAAGCAAGCCCATGACCTCAAGGGCCCGTCACCTCCGTGGGTTGTCATTATCACTCTTTTCTCCACAAAGAAGTAAATTTAGGAAAGGACAAAAATAGGCAAGTAAAGCTGTCAGTCACTTCACTTCTCTATTTTTCTGAATAGACTATTTTTCTTGGTCTATTAAAAAAAATACATGACCACTCCTACGGAATCCCTTTCATTAATATAAAGCATTAACTCTAATCCATTTTGCCTTTTAGAAGAACCGTCTTCTGTTCCTTTAAAAGCCTGCTCTCATGATAACGTTAACACCTGCACCTCTCATTTCTGTTTCCTTCTGTGCAAACTCCAGACATCAGTTACACGAGCCATTTTTATTATGTCACATAATTTATTCTTGAGCAGAGCTCGTATCATATGCAAGAGATTAGCACACTTGAAGCTTTAAAGAGGAACACAGGCATTTGCTGCCTTCAGGTCTATCACCCCTTCAGCACCTAATGCGGAGTAAGAACCCAATGAAATGTCTGCTGGATGAACTTTAATGTGGACAAATATGAAAGAAACAAAGGAAATGATTTCATAAGAATAATAATAAATCCAGGGCGCCTGGGTGGCTCAATCGGTTGAGTGTCTGACTTAGGCTCAGGTCATGATCTCGCGGTTCATGAGTTCAAGCCCCACATCAAGCTCTGTGCTGACAGCTAGGAGCCTGGAGCCTGCTTTGGATTCTGTGTCTCCCTCTCTCTCTGGCCCTCCCCTACTCTCTCTCTTTCTCTCTCTCTCTCAAAAATAAAAATAAACATTAAAAAATTTTTAAAACAAAAAATAAAGTCATCCTAATAAGATGCTAGCAAACAATGAGATTTTACTAAAGATTCCACAGGGTGGTCTGAGCATGTGGCTTCCAGGAGCGCTGCTCCCCTGCACGGCACCCCCACTGCTCCTGCTGGGTTCTGCTCTCAATGCAACGCTGTCATTGGAGAGGTAAAAGGTAGCCACACTGAAGATATTTACATAATAAGGGCTTTCCAAACTGAGGAGAGAGAAAAAGAGGTACATTAAAGAAAACAGGAACAGAAAGGACAAATTCCATCACAGAACTATCGCACAAAAGACAGACAACCTGGTAAACCGCACCACCACAATAATATTGTAAATGGGCACGGAATTTTGCAAAGGGATGACAGGCAGCACATGCAAGGAGTGCCCAGGTCCCTTGCATCACTCCAGAGGCCACAATCCGAGACCGCATTTCATCACTAGGGAGAAAGCATCCTACGCAGGGTGGTGCTTTCTGAAGCACTGTCAACACTGGGAAGAAAGACGCTGGGTGATGTGAAAGCCACAAAGACGTATTCCTTCTGTTAAGGGACATGGTGCGTGTTGGTGCATCCACACAATGAGATATTCTTCTTGTTTTATTTTTTTATTTATTAAGTTTTTTATTTTAATTCCAGTATAGTTGACACACAGTGTTCTATTAGTTTCCAGGTGTGCAATGTAGTGATTCAACGATCTTAAACATTGTTAGTTAAAAATAGAACTACTCTGCAATCCAGTAATTGCACCACTACGTATTTATCCAAAATACAAAAACACTAATTCAAAGGGATATCAACACCCCTATGTTTATTGCAGTATTATCTACAATAGTCAAACTTTGGAAGCAGCCCAAGTGTCCATCATTAGATGAATGGATAAAGAGATATATATATACACACACAATATACAGTGCAATATATATGCATAATACATATACATATACACTATATATATAATGGAATATTATTCAGCTATAAAGAGATATTCTTCTTTGATTTAAAAATGTAATTAGGATGGCCACCTCACCATATAAAAAATGTTTATAGTCATATTAAGTGACAAAAAAAATAAACAGGCCATGATGACAGCTCAATTAAAAAAAAATATGTGTTTGGACAAAGGTTTGGAAGTACTTTTAGAATTTTTTAAATGGTGACCATGAAAACACTGTCAGGTTAAGTTTTATTATGTTTCCTGTTTTAGGAAACTTGTCTAATAGTTACTTCATCAGCTTTTGAATTAAATAAAGAACAACAATATTTGACCATATGGAAAAGAGGTGGTTTTTTTTTCCTATTTAGTTATGAATCCCAAGCAAGTTGTGACACAGCAGTGTAACCTGACACTTAGAAGAAAACATTTTCCACATGCAGGGATTGTCTCAAACTCAACATGACGACATTCAACAAACAGGCACAGGAATTAACCCAGGGACAAGATGTTCACATATGTTCTAATGACATGCTTTCACATGAAGCCTCTGAAGTTCTAACCACAAATCTATCTGAACTTCCGTGGGGATCCATGAACTTACCAGTCTAAAAAAAAAATAACAGTGAAGACATTTCCAGATTTAGATTCCATTTTGCCTCTCAAAAAAATTTATTCTCAAATAATACTCAGGATATGCACCTGGCAATCCAAAACTGGTCTTAAGGTAGTATCCAGTGTGAACCAACAGAAAGTGAGATCTCAACTATTTTTTAATTTCTCGGAAAGAGGAAGGGGTTATTACAAGTTACGATTCCCATGATGAATGGCTGGCATGATGGAAATAGGATGAAGTAAGATGAGAGTCAAGCCTATTCTTGGCTAAAAGGTGTGAGTAAAAAGTGATTAAGAACCGTTAGCTACTGGCCCACTGTAACCAGACACAAAATGTGAGGACAAGTAATGACTGAAATTATACTAAAATGCTATTAATGATTCATTATCTAAATGGAAATGGAATGGGGAAGAAGCACAGAAGGACAGGTCTATATTGTTCCTGGTATATCTTTAGATAGACCCACCACAAAGAGAAGTGTACCTGCTTCACTGAAGGCTTTTGGGAGAACCCGGGAAGGGGGCTCTCTGATTCCAATCTCTTACCACAGTATCCCGGTTGCCAACGGTCACATTGTATGAACACAGCCAACCCCCTTCAGCTCTCATAAATAGGCATGTTTCTCATCAAACCTATAAGAGAGCAGTAGTTTTAACATACTGTTTTGGTGATTGGCCAGGCTTTTGAAAGTAGGAACTCAGGAGCCGCCAGGAGCACAATCCAACATGCTAACTCCTGAGTGCTCATGGTGGTCTTCTAGAAACACATCTCAACCAAGATTGGGAGAAACTGATATTGAATGGTTCCTTCTGAATACCAAACAGCAGCACTGTTTTTACTAATGCAAACTAACCATGATAGATTACCCCCAGAAAGAAAAACCGTACATGTAAGCAGATAGTTAAGTTTAGACTTAAACATCTTACCTAACATGTGAAATAATGTATTTCCATGTTGATGGAATCAGAAGCTTGAAATTTCAGTGAGCTGCTCAGAAAAGGAAACTCAATGTATTCCTCGGTCAAAACGAATAACCCAATAACCTTGCTTTACATCTTTGTCGTGACCTCATGCTCTCCTGAGAAAGAGTTTAGGGCATCTGTTCAAAACCTAGTGTGTCAGGAGGAAACTCCTGCTGAAATACCTGATTTTGAGACACTTGGCCTCTGCTCCCCTCCAGACTCTTTCTGCTATAGGCTGGGCAGAAGAAATGGGTAGGAAAGCCATGGTTTACTGATGGTTTAGTGATACTCCCAGTGAGCAATTTTCTTGGGAACAATCAGTTTTTTTGAATCCATTGGATGCTTAACCATAGAAACTTTGCCTTCGAATCAAATATCTAGTACCCAAAAAAACCCACATAATTTGTTATTATTAACAACTTTATTTCAATTATGAATATTTGATTTATTATATATTATTTATTTTTATTAATGTATATTCTTGCATTTGTTATATTTATCTTATGTTATATTTATGAAGCATCAGGTTACAAAACAGGCGGAAGAACACCATTATCCATCTCATCATCTCCTCTTGCTAAATAAAGTGCAAGGGCAATTATATGTTCCAATGAAACAATGGGGGAAATGAAATAATGAGGGTGGGGTCAGCAAGAAAAAGTTGCATCTGGGTCCCTGGCTTCCTGATCCTCAATTTTAGGAGACTTTTGTTGGTTCTTGGTCCCATTGTTCAAACAGATGTTAGAAATGAGATACACCATCACTGAAGGCGATGCAGACACATCAGGTCCTGAAGTCCAGATGCCAATAAATGACTCCTTAAGTCATGTTTGCAGACTTTTATTGTATTTGAAAGAACATACCATAGATGAGCATGTCCACATAAAGGCATGTACAGCTCTAATTCTAGAACTACATTAACACGTCACAGATAGGTCTCCACTTCCATTTCTACTTCTTTTGAATCTCCATGCTGGCTGCTCCACAGCTATCCTGTCTTTAACTTCCAGGGATAACAGGCAGTGAATTTACTTTGCCTTTTTTTTTTTCTGGAAGCAACTATAAACCACTGCAAGCCTTGCCTAAATCCAATTTACAATAAATAACATAGTAAGATTTGGATTGTTTTAATTACTTGCCTCTCTACTGGCAAACCTATCATTGGCAGTAAGAGATACCCTTGCAGTGTTTTCAGAAATTTAATCCATGGCACAAACTGTGCAAAATTCCCTTATTTCAAGACTGGTATAATTTGTTAACTTCCAGAATTACAAATGCGTCATGAGCCTCGGCAGACATCTCCCACTTCCTCCATCTTATTCCGATGACCTCTGGTAGAACAGCACCTGGCAAATCCCTGGCCTCGTGTCAACAGTTATAGCCTGTTGTCTACCAGAAAAATAAACCTGAGTGACTAAGAGATGTACAGAGTGGAAAAAATACCTCTGTCTATGCGCTTCTGAACATTTATTATTATGCCATAGCATTCTAATGAGAAAAATCCTAATGAAAAAATGAGAAAGGTACAAGGGATTACTTTCTGAGGGCTGCCATAGCAAAAATATTACAAACGGAGTGGTTTTAGATAATATAAATTTGTGTTCACAGTCCTGGAAGCCTGAAGTCCAAGATCAAGATGTTGTCAGGGTTGGTTTCTCATAAGGCCTCGAAGGAAGAATCTGTTCCACGCCTCTCCCAGGATTTCTGATGGTTTTCTAATCTTCTTTTATGGTCCTTGACTTGTAGAAGCATCACTGTGATCTCTGCCTTCATTTATCACATAGTGTTTGTTCTCCCCATGTGCATAGTGATCTCCATATTTCTTCTGTTTCTAGGGACACCAGTCATACTGGATTAGGGTCCACCTTAATGATTCATTTAAACTTGACTGCTTCTGTAAAGACCTTGTCTCCAAATAAGGTTACTTGCTGAGGAACTGGAAGTTAGGTCCTCAACATATGCACTTTGGAGGGGCACACTTGAACCCACAACAGCAGGTGTTTCTCAGAGATAGGGCAAGTTGGGTTTTGCCATTCAGCCAGGCCTGGGACTTGCCAGTACATTTACTTCTTAGATGAAATCACTGCTCTGTGCAGCATTGAGGAGCCACCAGACTTTGCATCTGATGATGCTGAAGAATTTCCTCCAGTTGGTGTGAAGCCAGCTTCTTAGTGAGGCTAAGCTTGGTCAGAAATATTGTCCAGTACTTTTCCTACCAGATGCTTTCGAGTTGCTAGGGAGGATGTGATTCTTCAGCACATACCATGTTCTTCCAGTGTAGCACAGGATGGCACGTGTGCTGACATAGATGTTCCCTCACTTGCTATGCTTTCGTGTAAATGAGTACAGTGGATTAAAGAGTATCCCCCCACCCAAGAGATATGTTCAAATCCTAACCCCAGACACCTGTGAATGTGACCTTGTTTGGAAATAGAGTCTTTGCCGATGTAATTAAGAATCTCAGGATGAGATCATCCTGAATTTATGGTGAGCCAGAAATTCAGTGACTGGCATCTTTATATGAGGAAGGAGAAGATTTGACACACAGGCTGACCAAAGGAAACTACCTGAAAGACCAAGGTCTTGGAATGAAGGAAAGTAAAGACAAGTGAGCACAATAGTGTGAGCCACTCTCTGTAAGATGTGCAGGCTGAACAGTTGGGGGAAATTGAGATGACAAAACAAACAAGCAAAAAAACAAACAAAAAGCTTGCAAAAGGATAAGTTAAATACAGTTTTTGGCATGGCATTAGAGAAATAAAAATTAGGCTTGAATCCCTGCCCAAGTTGAAGGGTCCTGGACAATGTTACAGGGTTTCAGTTGGGACCCCCGAGGGACTAGACCCTAGAGTAAGAGTAAACTAGAAATAGACCGATCTTACAAAGACTGAAGACAGATGGTAATCAACGCCATCCCCAACTGGATAGAAGTGAGATGTTCCTGCCCTCATTGCCTGTCAGAAGAAAAAATTTAAAAAACAAAAGAAAATTTATCCAGAGGAACATAACATCATCCAGAGCCTCCAAGAGTTTCCAATAATGAGTATGACTATATGCGAATTTCCAGCATCTGATATAAAATTAGAAGGTATATGTCAAGAGGCAGGACAAAGGGAAGAAAACACAATAAAAACATACCTAGAAGTGCTCCAAGTTCAGGGGAGTTAAGAGACCTGCATTTTGACAGTAAGGTTTCAAGAAAACAGATGACCATATGAAGAATCTCACCAGAGGACTAAAATCTATTCAAATAACCAAATAGGAATTCTAGAACCAAAGAATATAACAACTGAAATTAACAATGAGAGAATGTTTCAACAACAGACACAGCTAACGGGTAGTAGTGATTTTGAAGACATGTCATTTAGAAAAACATCCATCCTGAGGGAAAAAGAGCAAACGAGAAAAGAGAAGAGAAGAACAGAGACCAGTGAGACATGGGGAGGAGGCCTGTCATGTATGTACCCAAAATCTCAGAAAAGAAGGAGAGACAGAATGAGACAGAAGTAACATCTGACAAAGTGGAAGCTGAAAATGTTCTGAAGTTGATAAAAGCAATCAAATTATACATTTAAAAGATAATGTAAACACAGCAATAAAAATACTTAGAAAATTATATTTTAGGATGTCACAGTTGAAAATCAAAGACAATGAGAAAATCTTAAAAGCATCTAGAAAAAGAAAAAAAAATTATCTTCCAAAAAGCAAGAAGATGGATGACTGACTTTTAATAGAATTAACTGAGGCCAATAAACAGCATAGTGACATGTTTAAAATAATGAAAGGAAGTAATTTACCACAGAATTTAACACACGGTGACAATATCCTTCAAAATAAGGAGAAAATAAAGATTTTTCAACAGAAGATCTGTACTATAACTAAAAGGTTGTTTTTCAGGAAGAAGAAATGATTTTGGCCAAAAGCACCAAATCATAGGAAGAAACAAAAAGAAAAGACAGTATAGAATATGAATACATCAAAATAAATACTAACTATAAAATAATAATCGTCATGGCGTACAAAGATTAAAATGTAAGTGAAGTTAAAATATATAATGACGATAATACAAACTGTAATACGTTGTAAATGTTAAAATTGAAAGTTTTCTGGGGGTGCCTGGGTGGCTCAGTCAGTTAAGCGTCCGACTTTAGTTCAGGTCATGATCTCGCAGTTTATGAGTTTGAGCCCCACCTCGGGTTCTGTGCTGACAGCTCAGAGCCTGGAGCCTAATTCAGATTCTTCTCTCTCTCTCTCTCTCTCTCTCTCTGCCCTTCCCCTGCTTAAGCTCTCTCTCCAAAAAAATAAATAAATAAACTTCTTTTTAAAAAAAAAAACCTTACTACATACTTCTTACAAGAAATTCATTTGAATTACAGGAACACACAATAATTGAAAGAAAAGGATGGAAAAATAGACCATTATACTGACCCCCAAAAAGCTGGTTTAAGTATGTTAATATCAAAGCAGTGTTTAGGGTAAGAAGCATTACTAGGGATAAAGAAAACCATTTTATAAGGAAGAAAAGGTCACTCTTCGAGTAAGATAAAACAAATACCATGTACCTAATAACATAACTTCAAAGCACATAAAGCAAAAATTGACAGAACTGAGAGGAAAAACAGACATATATGTAATCACAGTGAGGGATTCTAACAACTTCCCTCAGTAAGTGTTCGCACACATGGGGGAGGTTGGGGAGGGAAACAAAGATAGAAACAAAGATGAACAACTAGGAAGGAATTGTCACACAAACAACAACACACTACACTACACCACTCATGCACTTTTTGGTAAATGCATGAGAATTACTTACCAAAAACGTTCGTACGCTGTGCTATAAAGAACATCTCAACAGGGTCGCCTGGATGGCTCGGTCGGTTAAGTGTCCGACTGCAGGTCAGGTCACAACGGCACTCTGTCAGCACAGAGCCTGCTTCAGATTCTCTGTCCCCATCTCTTGTCTCTTTCTTCCCCTACCCTGTTTGTCTCTCAAATAAATAAATCTTAAAAAAAAGAACATCTCAACAAAATTCAAACCATCAAAATTATATAATATATTGTGTCTGATCTCAGTGAAGTTTGGCTAAAAATCACCAACAAAAAATAACCAAAAAGTCCCAAAGTTTAAAAAAGTAAACAATATATGGGGCACCTGGGTGGCTCAGTCGGTTAGGTATCCAACCTCAGCCCAGGTCATGATCTCACAGGTCATGAGTTCGAGCCACGTGTCAGGCTCTGTGCTGATGGCTCAGAGCCTGGAGCCTGCTTGGGATTCTGTGTCTCCCTCTCTCTCTGTCCTGCCCCTGCTCATGCTCTGTCTCTGTCACTGTGGGAAGCTGCAAAGATTCAGCTGCTTGGCCATTTACTAGCCGGAAATGTCACTCCCTGAGGGGAGTTACAAAAATAGGCAGGGGAGCACCACTCCCTGTCAGGAGAAGCCAGAAGAACAAAGATCAATCGCCTACAGGCAAGGTGGTATCAGCCCTTCAGTGCTGTGCTAAAAACCTTAGTTTGGTTCCTCTTTTACTCCAGCCTAAATCCCTTAACCCTGTTTCCTAGCAACCAGCCTAGGTCAGCTGCCTTGTTTTCCCACCTTGAAACCTTTATAAGATACGGTGTTTTCTCAATAAAGAAGAGGCTTGATCAGAAACCATGTGTTGTCTCCACTCTCTGCATCTCCCTCCTGCCCTATTTCTCTCTCTCTGCCTCAGGAACGAACCGGCAAAAATTTACCGCCCCAACGGCCGGGGCAGCTAGACCGGACAAGTGACACCCCAACGTGGGGTGAGTGAAGGAACACGACATGTCTCAAAAAAAATTTAAATAAAATGTTAAAAAAAATTTTAAAAACGTGTATAAATAATCCATGAATCTCACTTTGTATCATGTATTCACCTAAGCTATGGAGCTATAGGTTATTTCTAATTTTTTAATGTTTATTTTATTTTTGAGGGGGAGGGCAGAGAGAGAGGGAGACAGAGGATCCAAAGCAGGCTCCACGCTGACAGCAAAGAGCCCAACATGGGCCTCAAACTCTGGAACCGCAAGATCATGACCTGAGCCGAAGTTGGATGCTCAACCAACAGTGCCACCCAGGCGCTCCATATTTCTAAGCTAAGAAAAATCATAAAATCTTTTATTTACATCTTAGCAATTACAAATATTCACAAACCATGTGAGGACAGTGTAATAAAGTTTACTAAACCATACTTGGAGAATCTCTCTTTTCCTTTAGCAAAGTTAAAAGATAAAGGTTATAGTATACTCTTTTAGGACTACAATGGAATTCTTCTGGAAATAGATCTTTAATTTAAAAAAAAAATCTATATTTTCAAGAATGCCCAGAAAGGAATACCAATTAGCTGGCAGCTGGAATAGACGACCTCACCTCTAAGATTCTGTTTATTCCTAAATCCTAATTTGGCCTATTTCCATTTTTTCAATTAATGACCAAGGGATAAAATAGTCTTTAAGCTCCATGCTAAAACTATGTGACAACATGAGGTTAACATTCTTTCTTTCTTTTTTTTTAGTCTTTATTTCAATTCTAGTTAGTTAACATACAGTGTAGTATTAGTTCCAAGTGTACAATGTCGTGATTCACCATGTCCACACAACACCCGGGGCTCATCACAAGTATACTCCTTCACCGCCACCAAGGTTAAGTCTCTCCAAGAGCAAACTTGCAGAGGTGAGACAAGAGTTGATTCTTCATATTTGAAATATGGAAAAGGCATTAGACTTGTTCTACTCTAAATTTCACAGGGCAAAACTAGAAGCAAAAGTGGCAAATAATGGGAAGGAGATTTCAAGTCAAAATTAGTTTCTTTTAATTTTAATGTAATTTTAAATATAATTACATTAATTTAATGTGATAATACAGTAACATAATGTATTCATATGAGTATAATTATGTTATAAATGATTAATATTAATATATTATATTGATATTATTAGCATAATATTAAAATACACAGAGCCTGTGTATTTTGGCAAGCCCTCTGTCCAGATCCCAGTTTTTCTGAACATTTGACAGCCTGAACTGGGATCAAATTGGTATCCAGTTAAAATACCAGAAATGTATTTCTTATGCTTGTAAAGGTAAAGATAGAATTTTTCCATAGGAAGAGTTCCCAATGTAATTTCTATAAATAATTTAAGGCAATTTGTCATCCTTGTTCTAGCCTTCAACTTTGGGATGTGTTCCAAATGCAATGCTTCAAACAGAGGTGTTAACTTTTCTGCTTATTAGTGTGAAAAGCTGTCTTCGTTGTAGACATCATCAAGAGATGCTTATAATGGGAGTAGGAGGGAGTGTGGGGGAAGGGTAACTGTGGCCTCTGGGACTCAGGAAGAAGAGGAGATGATGAAGTGGACTTTAAGCAGGAGAGCTGACCCAACAAAGTGGCAGCACGTGGGGACTAATGAAGGACTCAGCCAGCAGAGGCCTAAAGAACTGTAGGGGTAGGGAGCCATGGGCATCCAATTTTAAGTTGTCCTTCTAGCAAATTCCCTTATGTCATTCTCAGATCCTCAGTAAAGGTTTTAAACACAACTGTCTTGATGGCGCCATGTCTTGGGGATTAGGTCAGTGTCCAAATGTGAGATGGAATGAATCCACAAGAGCTCCAAGTGTGGACAAGAGTACCAATGTGGTGCATGGAAAATGGTGGAAGAGGTCAGGAGCAGGCATGTGGAGCAGGAAGGGAGAAGTGAAATGAAAGGAATGTGTACACTTCTGGAGTTCCTCAGAGGTACTTAAGGAAGGGACAGGACTCTGTCCTAGATAAAGTCTTAGATTCTGGGTATTTGGAAATTACAAAGAGGAATGGTCCTTAAGAGGCTGAAAGACTTTGGGAACCCTGGGGCCTTTCTTATGCTGAGTATTACATGCGTGTTTGGGTGGGAAATCATCTAACTATTAAATAATGGACAGACTGCCTCAGCAAGAGAAGGGTTCCCAGTAGAGTAACCTAGCAGAAGCTGATGGCTATAGGGAGAGGTTTCCCAGACAAGCTCTTAGATACTGTGTGCTCAATATTAATAGAATTCTAAGCTTTTAAACTGAAACATAGAAAGGCATTTCTGAAATATGAAAAAGGAGGTCAACTGCATGCCTTGACAACTTCTGTGAGAGTCGTCTACCTCTCTCCCTCCATGACTTGGGGACATTAGTCCAGGACTGGTCCTCAATGGCACTTGGTATGAAGACTGGCTATTAGGAGGTATATCAAGGCAAAGGGCCAGACCCCAGAGCAGCTGTTAATCTCTGAGGAGTCAGGGCCAGCATTCATGAGTCCAAGGAATGTTCCACCAGAGATGAGTCAATTAAAAGGATATGTCACAGCTTTTGGAAATAGGGTCTTGAACACGGTACAAAGAGAATATTGGTAAGGCCGGGGTGGGGGGCCTATTTATTTCTCCTAATACGGGACCCTATTTATTTTAGGACACATCCTGATTTCAGAATCAGTAATTTAAAAAGTAAATAAATACATAAACCATGCATCCTTAAATTACTATTTTCAATGATTTAGCCTACGTTTTGGAGAAAATGAATAGCTAAAACTAAGAACTAATTGAGTTGATATTAATGGAAAGAAAATTTATCTACAAACAACCACATTATTGAAACAGCCCTGATTTTCTAAAATTTCTCATCAGGAGAGCAGGACTCTTTAGATTTTAGCTTTTTACTTGATGCTGCTTTTGATTACTGTTCATGCTTTTCCAGCCAAGATCCACAGAGCTCCTCATTTTAACCTAGTGTCACAATGGAGTCTTGTTATATTTTGTGAAATAAATTGCCAATCTTCCTTGAATTACTCCAGGAATGGTTGATTTAGCTACTCAGAACTGTAAAATTGAGAACTATACTTCGAAAGAGAATTTTATCAGGCCTATATTTTAGGTAAAAAAAATAAGTTTCTTTTTTTGCCACTGGACTATAGTCCAGTACACTAATATAGTACACTAATGATGACTGTTCATTTCCTTGAAAATAAGGAAGATCCTGGATGTTTTTTCCCTGAGTGATATGCCCACAGCTGAACCAATTTTGAGGATAACTATTTGCCTATTTCTTTGTCAGCCTCCACAGTGAATTACATCATCTGATCTCCAAACCAGGAAGTACTAAATTAAGCTCCCTCCCCACATCCCCCAACCCCGCTTTCTATTCCAGTAATTAGTTGGCTCTGGCAACAATAGTGGAATCAACAAATTGTGTTTCCATGGACCTTTTCTCCCTCCTTTTTCTAATCTTCCTTACAGTTAGTCTTGACTCTTAGTATTGTCTTCTAGGACCCCTGACATGCCAGAGCTATGGCATTTTCCCTCCTCACCTTCCTGTTCAATTCTCTTCAACCTCAACCTTCTGTCCTAAGGAGCCCTAGGCTCATCTCCTGCCAAATGCTTCCAGCAAAGGTGTCAATGATTTGGTTGGCTTATAGTGACATCGTGGGTTTCCTCTGCCAGAAAATGTTTCTGTTTAATGGAAGAGATTAATGGAGTTTTCAGCCATGTCTGCATATGAGAATCACTTGAAGCTTCAAAAATTATCAAATGCCTATGCTTATCCATAGATATTCTGACTTAATAGTTCCAGGATGGGACCCAGATATATCAGTATTTTTTAAAATTCTTTCCACACAACTCAAACGTCAAGCCAGGGATTGGAAATCACTGCCTATCCCAAGAGGGAGAGGACTGGGATAATTGCAGGGCCTGTGGTGAGTCAGACAGGAGGAGACAGGATCAGGAGAAGGCCTTCGAACTCATCATGTTGACAATTGGCAACTTCAGCCCAAACCTAGTTGTCTCCTTGTTTATTGGTAGAAGTAATTATCTACAGATCTCTTCTACCAAGGAAAAATCAAACAGTTATGCAGAAATTCTTTTTTTCCAACCATTCCCCAACCAAGATCTTTGAGTTGGCAAAATATGATTAGTCCCAGGGCATGGCATCTCCTAAGAGTTCTGTTGTTCCTGAGACTGGCCATTCCTTCTCTCATCCTCAGAAGAGCACAGACCTTTCTATCTTCTGAGTTCCAAAAGAAGCAAATTACAAACGTTTTTGTTTATCTCTTTCTTTCCAGAAGTGGGTATATAGGCACCTGTTCAGAGTAAGAGAAAACAGTACAACTGGTAGGTCTAGAAAGTAGAAATGAAGTTTAACCTTCCCAGCATCTGATTCCAGCAGACATCTACCAACAGATGTAAGTAGGCCCCCTAATTTCAGGGGCTTTGGCTAATAACTAGATTATTTCCAGTATAGGAAATACCTGTAAAGTGTTCTTCTCACACACCTATGTCAGCTTTACAGTCACAATATGAATGTAAAACATGGTAAAGCTGAATTCTCTTTTTCGTATGGTCTGAAGAAAATTTATGCTCTGGATTTCCCTCCTAATAATGTTATTTCTATCCCATACTGATGCCCTTTTAAATCGAAATTACACACCATCCTGAATCAGCATGAGTTGGCAGTGAGTGACAAGGTACACTAGTCTTAAAATGTTTCATGGCAGGTGAACATATTCAGTGGCCCCAACTGGGGAGAAAAAATTAAAGCAAAAACAAAAACAAAAACAAAAAAAGAAGGAGATTTAAAAGAAAAAAAAAAGCCAGATGATTTCAAAAAAAGAGAAAACAAAAGCCAGCCAATGGCTGATTGCTGCTCCTAGCATTCTCCCCAAGCAAGGAGCCAGGCAAGTGCTGAACTAGAACAAAATTCTGAAGCTATAAATTCCTTAGGCAAAATCAGAGGGCTGAGACATTTTGGCCAGGGTATTTCAAACATCTTAACTGATGTCTTCCCAGACCCAGCCATATTCTTTGATGCCTGCTCTGGATGTGTATTTTTGGAATCCCAAGTAGCCACCTGCAGGACGAGGGATCTCCTTAACCAAGAAGAGCCCCTTCAAATATGTCTACCAATTCTGTAGGGTCCAGAGAAACCACTGGAGAGGCACTTCCAATCTCTAAGGCTTAAGCGTTCTGGGCAAAGAGAGGGGATGAAAACTAAGGTAACTTTTTCCAAATCTTATCACTGCACCCTTTGTACATGAACTTTTGCTTTAAAAACAAGATCTTTAGCATGCAAATTGGAAAGGAAGTCAGAAATCTAAAAAATATTGAGAACATTCATTAAAATAGCTAGCAGACAAATAAGACAGATGATCAGGAATTTCTGCTCCTCTCATTTAAATCTACCAATTTATGCTGAAATGTATCCTTTTGAACAAGCTTCCACCTTCTCCACTCTGAAATCTTTTGGCTCATTTTCAGATGTTTTATGAATTTCTGAAAAAGCCATTTTCTAAGAAACCTTTTATATGTTATTGCTCTACTATATCTTATTATGGCCATACTGTTGACTTGGTACTAGAAACTGTCACAGAAATATATGCTTGTATCTTTTCTTAAAATTTGTGAAGTTGAGCTGAGTTTGGGAAACTTAACTGTTAAGAATATTGGCTTTAAAATATAGTCATGATATTAGCAGTAAATTGTCCAACTTGTGAGCCTAATTAAAGTCAACAGAATGAAAAACAAGACCCTTAGAGCATCTCATAGCTCAAGGCCTACAAAACCTGTCAAAATATGATATGTATTGTGTTGTAGGCATTTGCTTTGTGAGTATATTTATTGTTCAGTCGGTCCCACTTTTCTTCGATCCTCCCTGAAGTTAAGGAAAAGGGAGAAACACACTTAAATTATAGCTTTCACAGTTCAGATTGGGGATATATGCTTTTCTTGTGCTTTCCTCATGGGCTCTCTGGGTCTCCCTCCCTAGTTAAAGAGAATAAGGCACAGAGAAAGATACTCAATTGCTTCATTCCATGTGGACAAACCCAGACTCTGAATAGAAAAACAGATCAAAGGCCTATGGACAAACCACTTACATGGCTCTGATCATTTGTAAACATTGGCTTTGGTTCTTTGTTTACTTGACCCTATGCCTTATCCCCTTTCATCCTAATCCTTTTCTTTTTAGGAACATAGATTGATAAATGTTAGTATAGGTGTTTCAGGGAGGAGTGAGTGACAAGGTAAATTAATGAATTTGGGGAAGGAAAAGCCAACCACATTCAAAGGGCAGGGTAAACAGTAAAGTCTGTTTGAGCCCCGAGAAACACCAAGCTTGGCTATTGTCCCAACTACCAATACTTTCCTCTTTGTTTCAGTGAAATATCATCAGAGAGAGACTTACCAGCTTTCAGATTCCTGGCAGTGTAAACTGCTTAATCCAAGAGCTTCAGATTGCTCGTTCTTATAATTTTTTCTTTCTAATCACCAATATCTTCTCTGTCTTCAATTTGAATTTTCTTCTTTTGTATTACTTGAGCTGAATATGTGATCCATTTAAATGTTCCTTTGTAAGCTTCAGTCAACTATGAGTGAGGGTGTGGGGGCTCTGAATTAGGTAGTTTTTCCAAGAGTTTCTAAATAATAAGCCTTGACATTTGACTAACAGATTGCAGTTTGTAAAGTGCTTTTCTTATCCAGTATGTTACTTGATTTTCACCAAAACCTTATGAAACAGACAAGGGAGCCACTGGAGAAACTGAGGCCCAGGGAGGCTTGTCCAGGATCACGTGGCTGCCTGATATCATCTGTTCTGGTGCCCTTTCTGCTCTGGGTATTTGTCAACTGCTTTTTATTAACATCCTGCTGAAGGCCCAGGATCAGAGACTAAGTAGACCTATAAATTACTACAACAGAGATCTTTATTTTGCCTTCTCTGAACCTAAGAGAACTTTTCATTTTTTTGGTAACAGATAAGAATTTTTAATTAAGATAAAAAAAATAATTTAAACTTGTATGGAATTTAAAAACACACAAACATGGTTAGAGTCAGTCATCTGTAAAAGAACATATTTCATCAGCATTTCATCTACAACCTTCTAAAAGCCATTGTTCTCACAAAACTCCAGGGCACTCCCTTCACATATTTTGCCAGTAAGACTTCAAACCATTCCCATGGTCACCGGCAGAGAATCTGCTTGTACTAAATGTGCTCTAAGTTCGTTCACTAAAGGACAAAGTTTCCTCTAGAAATTTAAATTTTTAGAAGAGAGAGAGAGAAACCCTACCATGCTTCCTGTTCAGCTCGTCAGCCACCTTTCACGAGGCCTGCCCAGGGATGCAGGAATACAAGCCTACTCATCAACCCATGGGGTAAAGAAATATATTTGTATCCAAGTCAGGATCCAAAGGGACCACATCAGGATAAGACCACAGGCTGGGCCTAAAAGGATGAGCTGTCATATAGATAAATAGAAGTTCCAGCTCTGCAAAAGAGCAATTGTTCAAATACGGGACAGGAAGACTTGACTCCCCAGGAGTAAGTGGGGGGAAAATCCAGGCTTTCAAGTCAACAGTGAAATCACCGTTAGAGGCACCGTCTTGTGAGGCAACACAACATTAGCCTGTCTACCCAGAAGTCATATGTCCTGAACAAGGAAGGCAAGCATTCTTTCCCAGTATAAATCGTCCACGCCATACTTGAGGATTGGCTCCACTTGTCGGTATCTCTCTCAGGAGCAGTATAGACAAGACTGGAGACATTCTGGGAAAGAACCAAGCTAATGAGGCCATTCAGACTGACCTGGCATATTGGAGATTAAATAAATATTTGTTGAATGACCAATGCATGAGGAATTCTAGAAGGAACTGAGCCTGCTCATTTTTTTTATGTTTATTTATTTTTGAAAGAGAGAGAAAGAGAGACTGAGCACAAGCAGGGGAGGGGCAGAGAAAGAGGGAAACATGGACTCCAAAGAGCCACTCATTCTTAATACAAGACTTGGGGAAAC
The DNA here is from genome assembly GCA_004023845.1 of Helogale parvula. Taxonomy (NCBI): domain Eukaryota; kingdom Metazoa; phylum Chordata; class Mammalia; order Carnivora; family Herpestidae; genus Helogale; species Helogale parvula. The sequence goes on along the minus strand of PJEM01002314.1, from coordinate 17,282 downwards.
TCAATAAAGGAATGGTACACTGGGTCTACTAAGAAGCTGCCACCAACACAGGTATAACATGCAAGAATCTTTTTTTTTTTTTAATTTATTTTTGATGGAGAGAGAGAGAGTGTGTGTGTGAGCTGGGGAGGGGCAAGGAGAGAGGGTGACACAAAATCTGGAGTGAGGTAAATCATGAGAGACTTTTGAATGCTGAGCACAAACTGAGGGCTGAAGAGGGAGGGGGGAAGGGGAAGGGAAGTGATGGTCATAGAGAGGGGCACTTGTGGGGAAGAGCACTGTGTGTTATATGGAGACCAACTTGGAAATAAACTAAATTTTTAAAAAAATCCGAAGCAGGTTCCAGGCTCTGAGCTGTCAGCACAGAGCCCAACTCAGGGCTTGAACTCACAAACCATGAGATTATGGCCTGGGCTGAAGTCGGACGCTTAACTAACTGAGCCATCCAGGTGCCCCACAAGGATCTTATTTGACCCGCTTTGAGGTATGTTTTTTCCAACACCACCAAGCAGTTAACTCAGTCCTGGCATTATCTACCTAAAGATAGCATCAGATCTCATAGCTTAAGGATTCAGATCTACAAGACTCTCCCACTCCCTCACTTCAGACACCAATCAAGTCTGTCTATAGTTTGGATGTTTCCACGTCCTCTTCTTGGGTTCAAGTAATTTGCTAGAGAGGCTCACACAATTCAGGAAAACCAGTTTACTTACTAGATTCTTGGTTTATTATAAAAGGATATAACTCAAGAACAGCCAAAGTAGAAAAGATCCTTAGCACAAGGATGGATATGGGGAAGGGCAGAAAATTCCCATGTCCTCTCCAGATGGGCCACTCAGTCTGAATCTTGACATGTTCACAAACCCAGAAACTCCCCCAACTCTCTTTTTTTGGGTTTTCATGGAGGCTTCACTACATAGACATGGTTGATCAAATCAACAGCTGCTGGTGATTGAGCTCAGTCTCCACCCCTCTTCCCTTGCAGGGGTGGGACTGCAAGCTTCAACCTCTGATCACACGTTTGAATCCCCTGGTAAATAGCCCTTTTGTTAGGTTTCCCATGAGCCTTCCCAAAGTCACCTTGTTAACTTAACAAAACACATTTTACTGCAGTCATCACAAAGGAAATTCCAATCTTTATAGGAGCTCTTTCCAGGAAGGGGACTTGACCAATTACACATTTCTTACAAACCACAATATCACACCCACGTTGGGAAAAGATCTTTCTACAGCCTTTTCCTTCCTCCCCAATTTTCCCCTGTGTAGCAGACATCTCCACCTGGAGGGCTTCAGGGTCAGAACAGCACTTCCTGAATGCTACTCCCATTATATCCTCAGAGCGGAAGCAGAGTGAATTTATAACCCCTGGGAGTCTGAGTTTGGAACACAAAAAGTCCCAAGTCTAAAATAAAACTTTTTGTAGTCTAGTATTTTATGTTAACATTTCATGCTCCTAAGATATTTGTGACTGTAATAGAATAACAATGTTTTTTCCCCAAACTTTGATCAAAATGAACTCCCCAGCAATGTGTCAGATTTATCTGTAACTTCATATGTCTCTGCACAATGCTCAGGGTTGTGAAAAGCATGGAAATTGGGAAATTCATTTCTCTCTCTCCTTTTTTTCCTCCAGTCCCAATTTCTCTATGACAGTTTCCTATATTATGACTTCAACTCATCATCGTCTCTTCTCTTTCCAGCCCACTTCTGAGCCTCTGCCCAATCCTCCTCATTCATGTCTCTGAACTGCATGTATTCTAAATAGTCTCCAACACAGTATTCTTCTTGAGTCCTGTTACTCTACTTCTTCTAAGCAATAGAATTTTCTTTTTGGATTTACCCCATGCACTACTATCAGAATAATTATGCTAACGTCTGTGTTTATTAACCTTGTTTAAAAATCAACAGTGACTCCCAATAACTATTGCATAAATCCAAAGATTTTTGGCCAGATCCCTTCACTTCATGTCTAAGATTCCCTTTCGAAATTTGTTTTTCTTTACTCTGAAATATTCAGATTGGTCATCACTATGAACACACACGGATGCTAGGGGCTACGTGCTAGGCATGATACATAGATGAACAAGACAGAGCTTACAATAGAATAAGTGCCATAAGACATGCACACAGATCACTCTGATTTAAGATAAAAATAGTAATCGCTTTAAGGGAGGGACAAACACAAGACCAAAGGGGCTGCAAGGGGGAGATCTTATTTCTGGCTCTGAGGATAGTAGTGAGCTCTGTGAGAGATATCAAATTTTGAATATGCTTTGAAGACGTAGGAAGACGAAGATTGGGAAAAAGGGCCGGTGTGACCAATAACATTATAGTATAAAAGCATATATGCACAATTCTACAGTTCTGCTGGGCTGGAGAGAGGGCATGAAGCACAGTGGTGAGGAACAACTTTAGGGAAGCAGATTTGGGCCAGATCTCAAAAACATCCCCTACACTTGTTTTCACATGGAAGACAACTAGCCAATGGCCCTTTCTCCTTGCCAGCATGGAGGCCTTGTCCAGACCATGCCCAGGATGCCCTCTCTCTCTGCCTGGCTTAGTGTTAGATCTAAGCATGTCCGCCAAGTCACTTTGCTCCATGAAGTTTTACCAGCTGCTCTAACACACGCCACATTCAGTGGCATGTGATCAACCAGCCTGACCTGCTTGGGCAAGCAACTCAATCCTGAGCCTCAATTTATCCATCTGTCAAATGTGACAATACCTCCCATCTGAGCTGTGAGCTTTAAATGAAATCATCGTGCTCAATTAAAATAAATAGTGTTCTTTTCAGGAGTGATATTAAAAAAAATCTGACAACCAGATTGGCACAGGCACCAATCAATCAGAATAAACACCAGCCATAAATACCACCGTAGCGGTGCATCCCAGATAAAGGTCAGCCCAGGCCTCTGCTATTATCATCTTCATGTCATTATGAGTACACACCAGTCTGTCACTTTTCTTCATTTCTCTAAACTCTTAATAAGAGATTTTGTAGCCCAGCAGCCAAATCACTCTTAGGTAAGGAAATTTTGATGTGTGTGAGAGATAATCATTTCTTATACTCCTCTGTATTTTCAAAAACTTTACTATGATGTTTGGAAATATTCAGCAATTAGCTTGAGCTGAGAGAGATACTACTCCCACAAAGACCTTCAATTTCTCCTTATTTATCCATATTAAGTCTGAAATATATGCCAAAAAGAAACAAAGATTAAAAATGAACATTCATGGGGCACCTGGGTGGCTCAGTCAGTTGAGCATCCAACTTCGGCTCAGGTCATGATCTCACAGTTCGTGGATTCGAGGCCCGTGTTGGGCTCTGTGCTGACAGCTAGCTCAGAGCCTGGAGCCTGCCTTTGAATTCTGTGTCTCCCTCTCTCTCTGACCCTCCCCTGCTCATGCTGTCTCTCTCACTCTCAAAAATAAATAAAACATTTAAAAATCTTAAAAATGAACATTCAGATGTTTTTTTTAAAGTAAAAAATACACATATTTTTGAGCCAGCATTACCACTTCTGGACATTACCTGCTAGAAATGAGTCAGTGTACAGGACTATAGGCAGAAAGGTGACTGTGGCAACTTTCTCTGAAATAGTAAATGGCTGACATATCTCTCCAAACCTGCATGACTGTATCCACTGTGGAGCCTCCATCCATGAGCTACCATGCTAAGAATGAGGTCAACAACATCCATTATTTTCAAGGATGATGTCTTAGTTTGCTTGGGAAGCTGTGACACAATGCCATAGACCAAGTGGCTTAAGGCAACAAACGTTAATTTCTCATCATTGTGGAGGCTAGTGGTCTAAGGCCAGAGTGTCAGGTCTGAGGTCAACGTCAGGTTCTTAGTGAAGACACTCTTCCTGGTTCAAAGATGGCTGCCTTCCCATTCGTCCTCCCATGGGGAAAAGAGAAACCTGTGATCCCTTCATTTCTTCATAAGGGTACTGATCCCATCATGGCGGCTCTGCCCTCATGACCTCATGGAAACATAACTACCTCCCAAAGGTGTCATCTTCAAATACCGTCACATCGGGGGTTAGGGTTTCAACCTACTAATCTTTTTAGGGAGGCACAATTCAGTCCACAGGAAATACCTCTGATGTGGTCAAGTGAAAAGAGTAAATTAATGAATACCATATTCAATATGATGTGGTAAACATAAGAAGAATATAAAAATAATAAAAATAAAAAGTATACAAAAAATATACAAAAAATATGTTTATATAATCCAAGAAAAGAGTATGGAGGAAAATGCACTTAATTGTTAATTATTACATCAATTGTTAGGAGGAGGGTTGGGGGCATCTTTAGTTTGACTTTAAACTTCTGTGCAGTGTTTGAGCTTTTACTCGGAGTCTGATTTACTTTTGAAGTTCTAGTACCTAAAGAAAGAAAATAAGAAACCTATAACTCACAACACCTGTTCTGCTCATGCCTGAATAGTATACTAGTTTGATATATACCACACTGGAGATACGGCTTCTTAAGAATATACTTCTTCAAGAGCAGTGACTGAATAATGTCTATATTCCAAGTACCATGATGGGGGGCCAGGAAAGCCTCACCCTCATGTCTTGATGAGAAGGTCAGCATGATTCCAATCTTGAGTGACACACCCTGCCCATGGCGGAATTAGCAAGCAGACGGTGGAGCCCAGAGATACGGCTGCACATCTCAAAGAGAAGTATCCTCTAAAAGTTGAAAGAGAGCCAGTGAGGAGGGCTGTCAGAGTAATTACAACCTTCCAATAAGAGGAACTTAGGTAATTGCCGTGGGTGAGCCATTCTATTTAGACTCACAACTGACTCATGATTGGAAATGGTCGGCCACATAATTACAAAGTTTGGGTTCCTGAATGATTAATTAGATGCAGTGGCTTCATCTTATGTAAGTCCTACTTAAAACCACATTGCCTGAAATAGAGCCCCTTTGAAATGAATCACACTGTACACTAGAGACTGGAAAAATTATATTGAAAATGAATCCCCCTCCAAAAAAATCCATCTTTTTTCTTCTGACCGAACTTGCCAAACTTTTAAAACTTGTATTCAGATGAGGCTTTTGAAGTGCTCTTGGTCTAAACTCAAGATATAGGTTACAAATCATGTTATAAAAAATATTGTAATTAAGTGAACTCTTTTCAAGAATGAGGAAGGATTCTAACATTTCACAGACTAGAAAGGACCTTCCGAGAATGTCTGTAGAATCCCCTTGTCCCAATGCCAACTTGAACTTCCCAGTTCTTCCCAGAAACACAGTAGGTAACATTCTCCTCCTTCTTCTTCCTTCTTCTTTTTTTAGGTTTGTAACTATGGCCAAATAAAGACAACTTAAGATGTACCATCTACACCATTTTTAAGGGTACAATTTGGTAGTATTAATTATATTCACATTGTTGTGCAACCAACATCCAGAACATTTTCATCCTGGTTAAACTGAAAGTTCATACCCATCAAACACCAGTTCCCCAGTTACCCTATTCATCCCAAAACCTGGAAACCACCGCTCCACTTTGTTTCTGTAAGTTTGACTGATGCAGGTATGTCTTGATTGGAATCATATAATATTTGTCATCTTGTGACTGGCTGATTGCACTTAGCATAATGTCCTCAAGTCTCATTCATGTTGTAATATGAGTCAGAATTTCCTTCCTTTTTAAAGCGAATAATGTTTCATTGTAGGTATAGAGCATGTTTTATTTATCCATTCATCCACTGATGGACACTTGGTTTGCTTCCATCTTTTGACCACTGTGAATGATAATGCTACTCTGAACACAGGTTTACAAATATCTCTTTGAGACTCTGTCTCCCAATCTTTTGGATATATTCCCAGAAGTGGAATTGCTGGATCATATGAAAATTCTGTTTATCAATTTTTTGAGGAATTGCCATACTGTTTTTCATATCTTCTTCTTTCATTTTAATAAAAATAGGTTTCTTTGGGTTTATTCTGGCAATGAAAGTTTTATATGCTCGTGGAAAAAGCTGTCAAAAGTGGAAAGTGGGGCACCTGCGTGGCTCAGTTGGTTAAGCATCCAACTCTGATTCTGGCTCAGGTCATGATCTCACGGTTTAGGGGATTAAGTCCTATGTCAGGTTCTGGGCTGACAGTGCAGAACCTACTTAAGATTCTCTCTGTCACTCCTTCTGCCCTTCCCACCTGACTCAAAATAAATATTTTTTAAGTGGAGAGCAAATATGACCAGAAATGCTAGCCAGCAAAAACTAATGTTAATGTAGTATATTGTCTTCCGGGTTTTATGATTTTTTTCCTGGTTTATTACCTTACTAATCATAATAAAATTTTTAAAAAGAAAGTGAATACCATAGTTAACAATAACCACAAAAGTCAACTAATGAAATGATCACCTATGAAATTGGTCTTCACTGAACTTCCCTCCCTAATAACACTATCTGTCAACTGAGAATCTTTGCTGGGCGGTCTCTCTCACTGGTTATGGCACACGCAAATAAAACACAAATGCAAAAGAGGCAAAAATTCATTACCTCACTGCACTAATTTAAATGATCTGAACTGTGGCTGGACAGTGAGGTTTTCAAAGTCTCCCTGTGGTTCTACCCTGCAGTCAGGCTTGAGAAACATAGTAGATGGACCATCTGTGCTCCCAGCGAAGGCCAGCTCAGCCTTGACCCTGGATCCAGTCTCTCCTGCTCCGGGATGTGGCTGCAGCTGTGTTCTCTCCCAACATCAGCAATTTTCTTCCTTTTACTGTATCATTCCCATCAGCATGACTCAAACATTATTTCTCCCATCTCCCCTCCCCTGCAAGCATGCTCGTGCCCACACACACAACATCCTTTCCTTGTCATCCCTCTCATCTCCTGATCTTGTCTTATTTCTTTACTCCTCTTTAGAGGAAAATGCTTTAAAGGAATTGTTTACTCCAATCTCCACTTCCCCCGTCATTGCAATAAATTCCTTCACCTCCTGTCCAGGGAAGCTGGCCTCATCCAGCAACTTCCAAGCTGCCAGTGCAATGATCTTTCTCCGTCCTTAATTTACTTGATCTCCGGGCACTAAATTCTCTCTTCCTCCTTCCTGAGATGCTTCCTCTACTTGACGTCCAGGTGGCCATGCTTTTCTGGCTGTCCTGCCTCACAGACCCTTTCTTCTCAGTTTATTATGTGCGTTCCTCCGTGAGTCCCCAGCCCTGGCCCAGCCATACGGTGCCACTGTTGCTCTTAGACATGTCAGCCTCAATGTTGGCCCCCTGGTCTTTGTGCTCGCATTTCCCTCTGCCCAGACTTCCCTCCCTTTCAGCCCCCTCCCCACTTTCTATAAGCCTTGTCTCAACTTCCCTTAACCAGAGAGTCCTTCCCTTTCCACTCCCCAGGGACTCTCTAGCCCTCAACTCAATGGATTCTCTCCGTAGCACTTCCCTTCTTATTTGCTGATTGGCTCCTATCCGTCATCCCCTCCAGAAAGTGAGCCACAGGGAAGCCTTTGTTTTCTTCACTGTTTGCTGTATCCTCTGTGTTGACAAGTGTCTGCACATAATGAACCCCTAATAGCTGTTGCAAGTATACACTTTGCGGGCAAGGTCTTGCCAGTGCACCCACTTTATTCATTGTTTTAACAATTACTGCTTAGTTTCCTTACATTTTAAATTTTAAAAAAATATATATATAAAATTTGTCAACAGTTATAGGTTTAATTGTTAAGATAGTCATAAAATACATTTCTTTTTTTAATTTAAATCCAAGTTAGTTAACATATAGCATAATAATGATTTCAGGGATAGAATTTAGTGACCCGTCACTTACATATAACACCTGGTGCTCATCTTACCAAGTGCCCTCCTTAATGCCCATCCCCCATTTAGCTCATCCCCTCCCCCGATACCTCACCAGCAACCCTCAGTTTGTTTTCTGTAAACTACCTTTCTTTATTCCCATTTTTTACTCCAAATTTTTGCCCACTTAAATAGATTTACATCAAAGGCTACTCTCTAGTATTCATTATCCTGATGTAGCAAGACCTTTTATATTTCAGAAATGTATTCATACTACAAATGTTACTTATAAATTGCATTTTACCTAATAGTATATCTTAGACATCTTTCTGTGTCAATAAACACAGTTTTGCATCATCATTTACTGCTTGAAAGGCTCTGCAATATGAATAGACCTTAATAGTAATGACAATGACAGTAGCAAAAATTTATAGAGCACTTATACTACATCAGGTGTTTTGTTGAGCGCTCAACATGCATTGTTTCATTTAATCCTTGGACTGTAAGGTGTGATTAATCATATCTGTTGTACTCCTGAGGAGATCAAGGTTTAGAAAGTCATGGTGCTGGGATTCAAACCCAAGCCCGTGGCCTGCCGGTGTCCATTCTCAGATACCCCACTCTGCTGCCCACACATTTGCTCCTGTCTTGGTCTCCCTGGTGATGGATTTCTAGAAATAGAACTTCTGTGTCAAAGGCTATACACATTTTGACTTTTGAAACATATATAAATTTTCTTCAAAAAATCTGTCTTGAGTTTATATTGCAGATTTCCCATAGCTTACCCATCTTCGAATATCTCATTCTTGCTTTCATATGTATTTTTTATTACTTAAATTGCTATAGTTCTTCTTTTATAAATTGTCTGTTTGTGAACTTGCCTTTTTTGGCTTGGTTTTCTATTGCAGTATGTATTTTTCTTTTATCCATAGAAATTCTTTATGTTTAGACTACTAATTCCTTATTAATATTTTCCCTAGGTTGGTTTTCTTTATATGCATAGGTTTTACCATTTAACTAAAGATTTTCCTTTTGATACAGTTAAATCTTCTCCTTGTCAGTTTTCAGTTTTGAGCCCCTAAAGTTTTTTCCAATCATTTTCGGGGGTTTTTTTTGCACTAAAATACTTAATTCTTCTGAATAGTATGTGTGTGTGTGTGTGTGTGTGTGTGTGTGTGTGTGTGTGTAAATTGTGATGTAGGGATCCTAATTTGTTTATTTCTAAATTGTTAACCAATATTCTCAATTAACATTTATAAATATATATTTTTCAATTATTTGAGATGCCATTTTTTCATATGTACTAGAGTCTTTTTCTAGAGTTAGCATTTCACTGATCAGCCTTTTTTTTTTTTGCATCAGCAATGTACTTTCTTAAATATGTAGCAAAATAATTTAAAATCTTGTAGAACTAGTTTTAACCCTTTCCACACTTCTTTCCTTTAAAAAATTATGGCTACTTTCTCATGTATATTCCTTTTGTTGTTGTTGTTAATTTTATTAGGTTTTTTATTTTAATTCCCGTTGGTTAACATACAGTGTTACATTAGTTTCAGGCATACGATATAGTGATTCAACAACTCCGTACATTACTCAGGGCTCATGGTGGTAGGTGTAGGCTTCATCTCCCTCACTATTTCACCCATCTCCTCCCTCGCCTCCCCTCTGGTAACCACCAGTTCATTCTCTATAGTTCAGAATGTCTTTCTTATTCTGTCTCTCTTTTTATTTTTCCTTTGTTCATCTGTTTTGTTTCTTAAACTCCACATATGAGTGAAATTATATGGTATTTGTCTTTCTCTGACTGACTTACTTTGCTTAGCATTATACTGTCTTGCTTAATCCATGTTATTGCAATTGGCAAGATTTCAGTCTTTATGGCTGAATAATACTCCATTGTGTATATATACCACATCTTCTTTATCCATTCATCTCTCGATGGACACTTAGGGTGCTTCCATAATTTGGCTATTGTAAAAATGCTGCAATAATGCATATCTCCCTTTGAACTAATGTTTTTGTATTGGGGAGGGGGGTAAATACCCAGTAGTGTGACTGCTGGATTGTAGGGTGGTTTTATTTTTAACGTTTTGAGGTTCTTCCATACTGTGTTTCACAGTATATATTCTTTTAAAAAAAACTTAGGGGAAATGACTTTAAGTTTTGAATTTGTAGAATAATTCAGATAAAAAAGTTTAAATAAAAAGTTTATTTTTCCAATTTAGGACCTTTGCAGCTAAGGAAAATATATGTCTCACTACTTACTCAAGTCTTTGTTTACATTCTTTTAAAAAAGTGGTTTAGTTTTCGGGGCCCATAGGGGGCTCAGTTAGTTAAGCATCCAACTTCTGCTCAGGTCATGATTTCATAGCTTATGAGCTTGAGCCCTGCGTCAGGCTCTGTGCTAACAGCTCAGAGCCTGGAGTCTGCTTCAGATTCTATGTCTCCCTCCCTCTCTCTCTGACCCTCCCCCACTCTCACTCTGTCTCTCTCTCTCTCTCTCTCTCTGTCTCTCTCTCTCAAAAATAAATAATAAAACATTAAAAATAAATAAATAAAATAATAATAAAAGGTGGTTTAGTTTTCTTCATACAAATCCTACATGACTTTATTTTATTCCAAAGGGTTTTATCACTATTATTGTGAATGAGACTTTTTATTTCCATTACATTTTCTACTGATTTATTGTTGTTATAGTAAAAAATATGATTGGTTTAAAAAATCAATTGATTTTTTAAAAAAAGCATTTGGGTGAGGATGTGAAACAATGAGAACTTGTGTATGCTGTGATTCAAACATGAACTCAGCGCAACTGATCTCTGTCTAGAAAAAGTGAAGATTCTAGAAAAGGTGATTCTCTCCAATTCTTGGTCAGACTCTAGATCCTGGGGTCTATAGTGTGCACACGTTTGTGACACGTGAGATATGACATAGACATACATGTGTTCACACGTGTGTTGTATAAGGTGCTCACACACGTATGATGTGTGTGCGTGAGTGTGGTTGGCGTGTTTGATGTGCTGTACACACGCATGTGATTGGTGTGTGTGTGTAATATGTGTCTATTGTTTATTGTTTCCTGTTTCATGTCTTACAACAAGGCATCCTGTCATCTATTTTCACGAGAATTTGGGCCTGGTATCCATGTTAAATATTATCATTTTTTCACATGTAATAGAAATTAGTCCACTAAACGAGGATATAATGTTAGTAGACTTTCTCATATCAAACCATATTTGTATTCCTGGACCCTGGTCTCCGGGCACTCTTTTTCTAATACGCTGCTGTGTTTTACCTGCCCACATCATATTGAGGCTGTTTGCTTCTACATTTTAGAGTAAGTCAGGTGTGCTCTCCCCATTGGTAACAGGGTTGAGCTGACACCAGGAAAGAAGGGTCAGGCCTGGTTAGTACTTGAATCAAGGAAAGAAGAGAGAAGCTTTGTTCTTTCTGCTCTAGGACAATTTATACAGCCCATGACTTGTCAGTTCCTTGAAGGTATAAAAGAACTTCCCAAGGAAAGCATGCATTTTGAGGTGGGTGAGGGGTCCTTCTTCGACAGTTTCTTAATTTTCCCCTTTCTTTGATTGCCTTTTCATCCTTAGGAATGACATCTAAAGGTGACATTGTCTTACAGTGTAGCAGCAGTTACAACACCCCACAGTCATGCTTCAGATACAATGATTCTTGGGTAAACTGAAGACATATTCAACCACCACCTATATAATGTGTGTTTTATTTGTGGAAACTGGGTTTTTTTTTCAGACTTCTCTTTCATAAAATAAAACCACCTCCTTCAATCCTGTTAGGATTTCTGTTATGATTACCCAAGTTAAAGATAACAGAGTGGGAAAAAATTGCCAGCCTTTTATCCGAGTTATGACAACCTCAGTTTGGTTGACAGTATATTTTCAGCTGGTCACAGAACCGTAGAGTGACTAGCTCTTCTTGCTAAGAAAGGAAAGCTAACTAAGAGGTTTTAGGGGACATATGATAAAGTACAAATAGTCTTCTTTACAGCAGAATTTTAAGAGAGTGATGGTAATAAACCTCACAATTTTTTAAAAATAAGATTCAGATGTACAGTTTTATAATTTGACATCTGTTTGGCCTACAAAGTGTTCACCAGCTTGGGCACCTGGGTTGCTTGGTCAATTAAGCTAAGCTCTCAGGTCATTATCTCATGGTCATAGGATCATGCCCCATATCCGGCACCACACTGAGTGTACCGCCTGCTTAAGAGCCTCTCTCTCTCCCTCTACCTTCTCCTCCACCCTCTCTCTCTCATACACACACACACACACACACACACACACACACACACAGATACACCTTTAGTTACCATACATCACCACACAGTTGACCCCCTTCATCCCTTTCACCCACCTCCCAACCATCCTCCCCTTGGTAACCACTGATGTTTTCTGTATCTATGAGTTTTTCTTGTTTTATTTTGTTTGTTTCATTGTGCTTAGATTTTACATATAAATGAAAATCATTGTTATTTCACCTGACTGATTTCATTTAGCGTAATACTCTCAAGGTACAAATGACAAGATTTCATTCTTTTTTCATAACTCAGTAGTATTCCATTGTATAAATATACCACATCTTCTTTATCCATTCACATTCCTATTTCTTTCTTAATGTTGACAGGTTCCTACCATGAGGTAGACAGTAGAGGTTGACTGAAACCATTGGTTGGAAAAGTTTCAGGCAGAGGAGTAAAAAAATCCAAATATCTCAACCATATCAACAAAGTCCAAGCTAACCTGTGGAAAATTCTGAATGACTTTCTGTGCCACAGACAAAGAACATTGATGTAAATAATTCTTAACTTTTTAAAGTGACCTCATATTGTTTCACAACATAGCGTTTGTTAACAGCAATGACAATGGCTATTATTATTTTGTAAATTTCCCAGTTCATATTCACTAAAAATCTTTACCTTGTTGTTTTAGTAATTCCAAGAAATGATAATAAGACCTAAGCTTCATGTAATTGGAGGTTCATTATCACTTTTCAACATTCATTCTGGAATACTGACTGTGAACCTCTTTAAGCCTGAACGAATATTGGATGTGCTCAGAATTGCATTACGATAATCAGCTTCGCCTTCTCCCTTTGTTTTAGTTTAAATTTGGGAGTCCAGCTTTCCTGTGCCCATGGCTTTGGGGTAACACAATGACTTTCCTGCTAGTAGGCAAAGGCCAAGTGTAGCCGGCGAAACAAGTTGGCTGCCGTCTCTAAAACCAGGGTCATCTCTGTTCCCACTAGAGGGGTTACTTCTTACGCTGTGCTTTCTGGGGCAGGCCCTGGAATGATTGGTGAGAACTGGGGCTTTGGAGGCCCCTAACTTGGAGATTCTTGGTTCTTCCACTTACTTCAATGAAGTCTGGAAAATTAATCCTCAAACCTCAGTTTGCCCATCATAAAATGTCCCCACCATAGGGAAGTTCTGAGGATTAAAAATACATATGCCATTTATAAAGGGCTTAACATGGTGTTTGGCATTTTGAATGGTATTTAGACAATAAATCAAAGGCCTTGACTAGTGACTCCACACAACATTACCTGCTCTTTGCCTGAATTCCAGGAATAGTGTATTTCAAACAAGGTCTGAGGTCTATAGGAATTTTATGTTCTTGATTATATTATCAACGCCATCATTATCTGGAGAAAGTTGATGATGTAGGACCACACACTCTGAGGCTGTGCATCTGTTCTTGCGTTGATGTCTGTGCAAGGTGAAGACCAAGTCCCCTGGCAGCAGACAGCACAGAGATTTCACGGTAGTTTGAACAAAGAGCCATGGGGAGAGAACAGAGTTAGGTTCACCTCCCTGGGACAATTCCTTGGCAATGAGCATAGTGCAAATATGCAATAATGACTTTTTTCATTACATGGAGTTTTTACTTTTCATCATTATATTTACTGGGGGCCACTTTTTCATCAGTTGGCTTACGGAGATAATGCATTATTGATGTAAGATGAGATCATAATTTAAAAGGAAGGAGCATTGAAACCAACATAATTGATACTAACAGTGCACTTGCTTAATGCTCTGTACAACATTCTTCTGCGTGCTTTGTATAATGATTTATTTACATACATACTTCACATCCTTTAATCCTTACTAAAACCATAAGAGGCAAGCACTACTATTTCATCTTCATTTTGCAGATGAGGACAGCAAGGAACAGAGAAGCTAAGCAACTTGCCCGAGGCACTGAGTGGTGACCTCAGGCTTTCATATCCATGATTTTAATTACCATGCCCCTGACCTTCCACAGTGACAGTTGCTCAGCTGATGGTCCCTCCTGAGGGAAGTCATTTGACAGGTTGGCAGGAAAGAATGATAACCTATTCTTAAGTTCTTTGTAAACAATTTAGTTTTAGGAAAACATCAGCCATCAAAGAAAATTAAATTAGATGTAAAGGTTATTGGTTTCAGAGTTTACTTCATATATAATTCATAAATATGCTACTCTATAATCCTTAAAAAATTATACTCAGTTTTATGTTTATATTTGAATAGCTTTATAATAAAAATAGTTTAAGCCAACCCTGGAGGAACAGGACAAAATATTTTATAGGGTCCACCCATCCCAAATTTGAGACCATGGTATTACATTTCCTATCTATCTCACTCATTTAGGCATTTACAAAATCCCTCCTGCTCCAAGGGCAACTAAAATTATTTTTCTTCCCATAAACCTTGGCCCTAAAATAATGTGGAAGAACACATTAGTCAGGTTCCAGAGTGGAAACCCAAAGCTTTGGATTCCAGGTGTCCTTACCCCCTCGGTACTTTGCTTTGCCTTTGACTCACTCCCTTGCACCATGTTTGTGTCCATCTCCTCAACAAAGTGTTCCCCACGGTGAGGACAAGGACAACACTCTTCTCACCTGCTCATTCCTTTTGGGGAGAACACACAGGGTTCAGGAAGCAGCAGGTGCCCAGGGAAGATTTCCTCGTTAAAAAGAAACCCACTCAAAAGACCAAGGTGACTCTGCATTGTTAATGCGTTTGTTTGTGTTTTTCACAGCCTCCTGGGGGATTAGGGTGAGTTCTGTAACCTCACCACAGTGTCTCTACCAAGACCCAGCCGGTCCAAGCTTGAGAGGCCTCAGGGATGAGAGCTTGCTGACAGGCTAAAGCAGCGTGCTTCTGGCAGTCATCCTGGATGGTTAAGAAGTCCCTTCTCAGGGGCTGTCTTGGAGAATCTGCCATTTTGCTCCCTTCAGTCCAATTCCGCTCTCTGGTGTTGACCAACTCAAACCTGCTCTGCCCAACAGTTCAGGGAGCCACACATCAAAGGTGATTTTTTAACTTTTTTTTAAAGGTTTTTTTTTTCCCTTAAAGTTATCTCAACACCCAATGTGGGGCTGGACTCACAACTCTGAGATCAAGAGTCCCATGGTCTTCCAACTGAGCCAACTCCATCACAGGTGTTTTTAATCTCCATTTCACAGAGGAAACTGAGGCCCAGATGTTTTAGAGCATTTGCCCAAGGTCACACTGCTGGAAAGGATGGAAGCCAAGATGGTTTCGCTTATTTTGATGTGAACTTGTCCATCTGGATCAGAAGCTACTAGAAGACAGGAACTATGTCTCAAACCTATTGGCACCCTCCATACCACTTGGCTTAGTCCACAGTAGATTTACAATAAGCTCCTTCAGTGAGTGGATACTTGCATGAATTAATTATTCTGGGGCCATAAATAGAAGCTATACCTCAGATACAGCACCCGGCGGTTATTATAGAATGCAGCAATTAGCATGTGCTGCTTTGTGGACCAAAGCCACAAAGTGACTCATGAAGCTGTTTGGAGATGATGCAGGACTCTGGCAAGAATCTTGCCCAAAGCAGAAGACTACAATATGCTTTGAAAGAGGCAGCAATTGATGTGTTGGCTCCTGAGGCGCGTACAACATGGGAACAGCCTGAACCACCGCTTGGCTCTGTGCTGGCAATTTTCCTAATTCTCTAAATAGATGCAGCAAGAGCTCTGAAGGGACAGGGGTGAGATCCTTCCCACTCAGGCTCAGAGCGCAGACACCACTCCCCACTGCCCTGGTTCCTGGGAGGCCAAGTAGGTAAACACTAAAACGGCTACTTTTGTAACCTGTGCCGGTGGAGGAAAGGGAAAGCCTGGAAGAGCAGAGACATCTTGGATTGTATGAGCAGCAATTCTGTCCAGTCCAACACAGGTGGTGACAATGGCACAGTGGCAAGAGTGAAAGAAGGGCCGGCGCCAGCAACAGCAAAGGCCAAGTGTGCAGGTAAGATCAGGGCTCCGCCAAGGCTGATGGCAATGGGCAAGCAACCAAGACTTGGCCATGACCACAAGGGCCATTAGTTTGAAGGTTCCCCAAGGCAGAACAGAAAGGGTTCAAGGAGGACTGGGCAACATTTGCTGGAGTGTTGGAGGCTAATGCTGGGGCAGGCAGCACTATGTGGACTATTCTTTTCTGTACTCCTAGCCCCTTGACCATGAGCCACTAGAGGGCAGCACTGTGACCCAGAGCAGAGCCCATACCAGATGCATGGGTGGGTAAAGTGGGCTGGGAGTGGTCAGGTACATAATCCCATTGGGTTCCATGATTAGGCTGGCCATGTGCAACTACTGCCAGTCTTTCTAGTTGGAACTCAACTCTTCTTTTTTAATTTTTTTACATGTTTATTTATTATTTTTGAGAGAGACAGATACAGAGCACAAGCAGGGAAGGCACAAAGAGAGAAGGAGACACAGACTCTGAAGCAGGCTCCAGGCTCTGCACCATCAGCACAGAGCCCAACATAGGGCTCAAACTCACAAACTGCCAGATCCTGACCTGTGCTGAAGTTGGACACTTAACCAACTGAGCGCCCAGGGGCCCCTGGAAATCAACACTTAAGACTCAAATGAGAAGACCAAGAGTCTCCCAAATGGAATGTACTTTTGAAGGAAGGAACCCTTTGTCCCAGGGTGTCCACCCCCAAATAGAACTTTGGGCTATGCAAACACAGAGCATGCCTCCTTATCATTGCAGAGTCCCCAACCACAAACGCTTTACAAGAAGTCCAGGCGCTCCTTGAAATGGGCACCTTCCTACAGTGTTGGTGGGAATATAAACTGGTATGGCCGTCCTGGAAAACAGAGTGAAGGTTCTTCAAAAAATTATCAGTAGAACTCCCCTATGGCCCAGCAATAGCACTGTTAGGGATCTACCCAAGAAATACAGAAGTGCTGATGCATTGGGGCATAGCAGCACTTTCAACAATAGTCAAGTCATGGAAAAAGCCTAAATGTCCATCGACTGATGAATGGATCAAGAAGATGTGGTTTATCTATACAATGGAATATGACATGGCAATGAGAAAGAATGACATCTGGCCATTTGTAGCAATGTGGCTGGAACTCCAGGGTGTCATGCTGAGTGAAATAAGTCAGGCAGAGAAGAACAGATACCATATGTTTTCACTGTTAAGTGTAACAGGAGGAACTTAGCAGAGGACCATGGGGGAGAGGA